>PVJS01021229.1:0-31723 GCA_004027185.1 Glis glis
CTTTCCTTTCCTTTCCTTTCCTTTCCTTTCCTTTCCTTTCCTTTCCTTCCCTTCCCTTCCCTTCCCTTCCCTTCCCTTCCCTTCCCCTTCCCCTTTCCCTTTCCCTTTTCCTTTCCCTTTCCCTTTCCCTTTCCTTTTCCTTTTCCTTCTCCTTTTCTTCTTTTGTGTGTGTGGTCCTGGGGATTGAACCCAGGGACATTCTACCTCCAAGCTACACTCTCAGCCTTATTTTTTATTTTGAAACAGGATCTCACTAAGTTGCTAAGGCTGGCTGCAAAACTGCAATCCTCCTGTCTCAGCCTCCCAAGTACTGGGAGCACCACACCTGGCTTGATAAGTCTCTTTCTTGATGTTAGTTTCCTAAGATGACTTGGTCCCTTATAGGGAGCCAGGGTAAAATATGGGGACTATATACTGGTCACTCTAGTTCTGAGTGGTCCTAAAACCTCATAGAACTTGATATCCTTTTATTTTCTTTCTTTCTTTTTGCGGTACAGGGGATTGAATCCAGGGGTACTTTACCCTTGAGCTTCACCCCCAGCCTTGTTTTAAGACAGGCTCTCACTAACTTTTCCACACTGTCCTTGAACTTGTGATCCTGCCTCAGCCTCCTGAGTAGCTGGGATTTCCGGTGTGCGCCACCATGCTGGTTGTGATATCCTGGATATGAGACTGTCTTTCATTTTCTCTGCAGGACTCTCTGAGGGGAGTCTATGCATCTCCACATTATATCTAGATGGTCACCTGGTGCTATGGTTTGGATAATAGTTCATATGTTGAATTTCAGCATATGAGCAAGGTTTGTATGTTGTCATTTAATCTCCATTGTGAGGGTTTTTTAAATATTTAAAAAAATTTTTTGGTACTGGGAATTGCACCCAGGGGCATTCTACCTCTGAGATAGAACCCAGCCCTATTTTATTTTTATTTTGGAACAAAGTCTCACTAGGTTGATGAGAGTCTCACTACTTGCTGGGGCTGTCCTTGAACCTGTGATCCTCCTGTCTCAACCTCCCAGGTACTGTAATTACAAGCATGAGCCACCATGCCTGGCTCATTGAGAGGTTTTAGAAGGGTGAAAACTTAATCCAACTATGATATTTAGAAGTAGGGGCCTTAGGGAGGTGATTAGGATGTAGATAAGGTCACCAGTGTGGGCCCCCATGATTGAATGCTGGCTTTATGAGAAGAGGAACAGAGACCAGGACACACATATATGCGCCCTGTCTCCTGCCATGTGATACTCCGTGCCCCTCAGCACTCTGCCAGCAAGAAGGCCCTTGGACTTCCAGAACGGTGAGCTTCATAAACCTCTTTTCTTGATAAGATAGTCTGCCTTGGGCATTTTGTTATAGTAATGGAAAATGGACAAATACAACTGATAAAACAGAAGAAACGGACCAAGATGGGGCTGAATGATGATGATAGCGGAGGCACCATTGACGTGGGGCGCGCAGCGACAAAAGTGCTTTTGTGTGTGTGGAGGGGGGGTTTCACAAGATTTTGCTTCTTTTCCTAAAATTTAACTAAATTCCATTAGTTTTATGTTGTATTGTGTTTATATTAGTTTGGGATGCTAAGCAGGGTTTAAGTAGGTAAATAGTTAACCATGATATCTGATATGGGTGCTATTGTGTTTTGCTTGTATTCCCCGCACTTGCTTATTCATGCATACATCAAAAACATGTCTCTGAAGTGTCTACTGTGTGCCAGACACCATACTAGACACAGGATTACAGAAAGAAGAGACACCGCCCCTGAATTCAGTGTAGTGGAGTTAGGGGGCAAACAAATAAGCAGTCCATGACAATCTAGTAGAACGAAAGCCACAGAAGACTGTGCCTTGGTAGCTACGGGGCTCAGAAGAAGGGCGCTGCCCCAACATATATCCCACAGCATGGAAATCCCACCCTGGAGATGCATCATCGAAGGACAATGGATCTTTCTTAAGTAGTCCTATGTTAAAAAAGGATGTCTTACCTTGGTTTCTCCAAAAAAGAAGAGTCTAAGGTAAGGGTCTATGTGTAGGTAGTATATTTTGATAAGTTATCCCAGGGATCTGGAGGGGCCATTCAGGAAGAACTAAACAAGGAAAGGAAGGGCTGTTGGGGGTGCACTGCAGAGGTGGTAAGCACTATGGGCAAGTGGGATTAGCCCCCAGAGCAACTTTCTGAGGAGCTAGGTGGAACGACTTGGGAGAGGGGTCTTTACCCACCAGCTCTCTTATCCATTGGTCAAAGATTGCTCTGGAAAATGTTGCCTCCCTCACGTTTTTAGATTTTCATCACACATGCCGGCTGGGTGAGCTGGCTCTCTGGAAGGAGGGAAACCCTGGGGAGACAGCAGAAGAAAGGAAGTAGAGCTGACGGAAAGTGCTGCTAGGCAACAACCATTCACAGGTGGATGTCACAGTAACAGCTGGAGCTAAAAGGTGGCTGACTCAATGTGAGAAAGGGCATCAAAGATGTCTGGCAAAGCCGGGCATGGCCACACACACCCATAATCCCAGCAACTCAAGAGGATGAGGCAGGAGGATTACAAGTTCGAGGTCAGTCTTGGAAACTCATCAAGACCCTACCTCAACATATAGAAATTTTTTAAAAAGGGGTAGGGATGTAGCTCAGTGGCAAAGTGCTGCTGTATTCGATCCCCAGTGCTGGGTGGGAGGGGAGAGAAAAGATGTCTGGCATGAAGGAAAAGTTATCTGAGGGAGAATAAGTCATCGTTACAGTAGGTATTTCAGTGGCCATTCTCTGTGGAATAGAATCACTGCTGTGATCTAAACACCTGACAACCCAGCTTAGATGAAGGAAGATTTATTTGCTTCTGGGTCTAAAGATGTCAGCCCACATATACAGTCCATTTATACCAGCTGCCAAGCAGGAGCTGGGGCTATAGGTTCTCAGGGCATGATGGCAGGAAGCAGAGAGAGCAAGGGGAGGGGGCGAGGGAGACACCCAGGGACACACCTCCAGCCACGCCCTGCCTTTAGCGACCCACCTCTGAGCATGGCTGCCTCTAGAGCATGAGGTCCAAGGGACATTTTTCAAACCATAATACTTGGCTCGTGCCAGTCACTGAGTATGGATATTCGATTCTGATCAAGCTTTTTGTTAGAATGCCAGGTTCTCGTTCAGAGCCCTCCTGCGGAAACGGACCAGAGAACAGGCTGATTCTGAAAATGTCAGTAGAGGACAGTTGGGAGCAGTGAGTGGTGGAGGGGAGGCACACCTGCAAGGCGGCTCAGGTGGTGACCTGCTGGGGGGTCCTCTGTGGCAAGGAGGAGTACGGGACAAGGGAAAACCTTTCCTACTCTATTCCGGAGGACCCGCACCAAGAGGAGTTCAAATGAAGATGCTCAAAGACACATGGGCCATGGGGGCTTCAAGGAGAGGTAGGTTGGAGAGCATCCGAGAGGGCTGAGAAGCCTGCAGGCCTTAGTTTCTGGGCTAATGCCACATTGCAAAGCAAGGCCATTACACATGTTTGAAACATAAGACTTGTTTCTCCAGAAGGCGAGGCCAGTTTCTATAAAGACCAGTCACAATGAATAGCCTTCTCATGGCTCCACCAAACTTGGGTTTCATTGGAATTGAGTTACACCATTGCTGCTTTGAACACACAATACTCCTCAGCTGGGAGCTAAGACACCACCTCTGTGGCCGTAACTCTGCACTATAATAGAATAACTGTCAGAACTATTAGGCATCAATTCTGACTCCTCTTTCCATATTAGTGTTGGAAAATAACTTAGATGCACTTAAAACTAAATGCCCAAGTGTTTTAGCTCAGAAGGCCAAACATACTCTGAAATTCTTCAAGCAACCTGGGTCCCCAAATACCCGACGTGGTTCATTTTTTGCATGTACACACTTACAGTTACAAAGACCTGCATACATGGGTTGCAATTCCCAACCCAGAAGAGGATAAAATAGAGAAAAATTACCCACAAATGAAAGACCAGAGTTCCAAACCCTCAAAGTCATTGGTTTATTACTAATTAGAACTACAATTTCTGGCAGGTTTGCTGTATGCCAGGCCCTGTACAAGATGCAGTTACCTTGTTTAATCCTCGCAACAGCATAGAGTAGGTGTTGGTTTTCTCATTTTATAACCAAGGAAACTTGATCAAGTAACTTGCTCCATCCAGATCACGTAGTTTGAAGGGGAAGAGCCAGGATTCAGAATTGGGTCTGATTCTGAAGCCCAGACTTTGGATATTGAGTTGGGGAAAAAATGATGTTTATAAACAAGAATATCAATAGTAGGGCATGATGATGCATGCCTATAATCCCAGTACTTGGGAAGCTAAGACAGGAGGATCATAGGTTTGAGGCTAGCCTCGGCAATTTATCAAGACCCTCAGCAACTTGGTGAGACCCTGTTTCAAAATAATAAAAAGGGATGGGGGTATAGCTCAAAGGTAGAATGCCCCTGGGTTTAATTCTTAGTACAAAAAAAAAAGAAAGAAAAAAGAAAAGAAAAAAGAAAAGAAAGAAAAGAAAAGAAAAAGGACTCCCATGAAAACAAACACCTTCTCCAAAGGATAAGAGTTCAGATGTGGTGGCACATGCCTGTAATCCCAGTGCTTGGGAGGCTGAGATAGGAGAATCATAGGTTTGAGGCCAGCCTCAGCAGCTTAGCTAGACCCTCAATAACTTAGTGAGACCCTATTTCAAAATAAAATATAAAATAGGTCTGGGGGTTTAGCTCAGAGGTAGAATGGCCCTGACCCTGGGTTCAATCCCCAGTAACACACAGACACACACACACACACACACACACACACACCCACACACACACACAATCGAGATGTTTCTAATAACTCGTCACACCTCCTTGAGTTTCTTGGCTTCAAGAGCAGAGACATTCCTCCTCCTCATTGGCTACTCTCCTGTAAAACCAGACCACTCAGCCACCCCAAACCACAGCCAGCAATTCCCACACACTCCTTTTGGAGCCTCTGGTGTGATGGGGCCAGGTAGCCACAACTCATCTTCCTTCCATGAATATTCTTTTCTGGGGTGGAAGACAATTGTTGGCTACTGAGAGCAGAGGACATAGCAATGTCCCTGAGCTGGGAGGAGAGACGCTTCCTCCCTTCAGTCTCTAAGGGCTATCTGAGCACCTGGTAGGTTGGTTACGTTTTTGCCTTTCCTCTCTGGTTAGGTATGGCAGGACTGCTTCACCTCCTTTCTTGTGGAGACTCCTCTTTCACACACACGGATGCCCACTGAACCCTTCCAAGGCCACTTGCCAAGTAAAATGAGGCCCTTGAAAGCAACTGAATGAACAGCCTCCCTCTTTTTAAAATTTTAATCGATGTTTTCATTTTGCTCTTGCTCTTGGTGGGTGACTTCACATTTTAAATGCACACCTTTTCTCCTAAGGCGCTCTCACCTGCGCATGGTCTTTTCACTTCCTTTTACGGAGCACAATCAATATTCTGTCATTCTCTGTCATTTGGATGTTACTTTGTGCAAACAGTAGTTAGAAAAAAAAATAACATCAGGAGCCTCGGCTGTCTACACAAATCAACAACAACGAGAAACAAGAAGTGGATTACTACTGAAATCCTTTTTGTTCTAAATTGTAATCAACTATATTGGATGCGCGGTTTGTCCATTTTAAAAAATTTAATAATGGGTTTTGGTCTTCTTGGTTCTATAAAAAGGGCATTTATAAATATTAATATGGAATACCAGGGAAAGAACAATACATAACAATAATGAGAATCACAAAATCCCATCACATTTGACACTGTCATGTCACCAGCTTAAGGATTAGCAGGTTAACCTTAGAGTTAAAAATATTGCTTTATGATTAAAAAAACTCAAAACACAAAAAAGCTCCCTGTTGCATTATATATTCCTTTTGGCTGTGTTATTTTTCTTCAGGTTATGGGATCACTGCTTCGATTAACATTTTTGGGGGGAGCAGGCTTAGAGGAAGGTGGTAGGTTGACTTATCTTCATTCTTTCTTGCCCAAGTCATGCTGAGCTTGGCTTTTGTCTAATTCTAACCCCTGACACTACTTGAGTCAAAGGCCCGGCAACTAATACCCCCATTTTAGCTGTTTTTTTTTTTTTTTATCCATCCGAAGCTCCATTTTAAATGATAAAGTTACCCAAGGTGTCAGTTTTCTCCAGTATTTCTAAATACATCTAGTAAAAATGCAGCAATTTCATAGAAAATCCAAGCTATTGAGATCTAATCACCACCTAAGCTATGGCTTTATTCAAATCTGGATCACCAATATGGCTTAAGATGTAAATGAAGTGCAGAGAGAAATAAAGCAAGAAAATCTCCAATGGCCTTTCTCTCTGCTATTTGATGCCGGAGCCCTTATCAGTCAATTAATGCCGCTAAACTTCAGTGGCAGCACCAGTGTTAACAGCACCAATAGCTGCTGCCCTCCTCCAGCCTCCGCCAAACAAAACACACTCTCAGTAGCCTTAATATGAAATGGGAAAAAAAGGTCAAAATAGACAGGCTTTGCCAAATAAATCCTGAAGATCCATTCTTATTTCCACCCAAGGATCTTTTAAGTCGTCCTGGATGCTCTTTATGATATGTTGATCCACACTTACTTTCATTAAAACTTTGTGACTTGGTATTTTTCAACCTGATAGCTTCACTAAACTAGTTCTCAAAGTGTTCGCTAAGCCGCTATGCATAAAACTACTTTGCTGTCATGGTGGCTTCTAATATCACCTAAATGCAGGCAGCGGCAGTTCTGGAAATGAACCTGATCTACATGCATTCCATCTGAGCTCGGGAATTACTTTGCTTTTGCTTTGACTGGATGTCTTAGGAGGAAGAGGTGCTGTCCTCTGCAGCCCCTACCCTAAACCCTCCTGAAACTAAATGCTGAATTATCTATCACTCCGTATTTGTTCTGGAAGCAATCTACACGGAGGAACATGACTTTATCTGCTAAGGTCTCCAACTGGGATTAGCAGATGCTAAACCATTTGGGGAGGAGGGAAGGACTCACAGAAGAGAAAAGAATTAAAATTAAGGTTTCTTCCAACAATAGCATGGTAAATAGAAGATTCAGATTAAGCAAGAAGTTTCTCAGAGGGGCACATGAAGAAGTTAGCTTTACTGATATGATTTTGAAATGGTAAAAGAAAAAAAAATAAAACCAAAACCAAACAAACAAAAAATAAACAAGAAACCACTCTGGGCTCCTGGCTATGCTGAAAATTACTTCTGAGCTGGCTGGGTCTCTCTGGGTGGTTAATGCTCCCTGGGCTTCCCTCCACCCTGAGATCTGACCAAAGCCTTTATTTCTTTATCAATTGCTGTGGCCAGTATACATTACTGCAGTCAACAGAACTATCGCGGAGCGTTTCAAAAGAGGTGGAGATCATTTTTCTAGGAAAAAGGGGGATTAAACACAAAATAAATAAATCAGCAAAGCAGAATAACAGATTGTGGAGCCCAGCCGAGTCTGCGGCTGTCGTGTGTTTGGCTAACGTGGCGTCCCCAGAAGATCTACCCAACACGACAGTGGACAGCCTTGCTGGGCATCTACTTGCTGGGGTGCAGAACCGGACACCAACCTAGCTAACCTTGCCTTCCCCCATGAACTTCATGTTGGGTGTGGGAAATACAGTCTAAGACTGGACACCAGGCCTGCATTTACATTTATCACCTCTTGGGCCTTGCGATCTGAATGACCTGGATAGGAAACCAGATTGTCTGCAGCTGGCCACGTGACCTTGGGTAACCTTCATCTAGAAAATGGAGAGGACGATAGCACCCTCTGCTAGAGTAGATTTGATCATTAACGTGAGGTCCCCGGCCTGGTACCTAGAACATGTTTGGTGTTTGATACATGACAGAATCGTGATACTTATTATTATTTGACCCTTCAAGGGCTGAGAACTGAGCCGAGCAAGACCCTTCACTGGGTCTGTGGATCAAAATCAAACACCACCTTAAGCTTCAACCTCCAGCCTTGGCAGTGCTGTTGAAAGCCCTCCCACCCCACTGTGACCAAACTGCTCCTGGATTCGCCCCATTACTTGGAAATTCCCCATTACTTGGGAATCGAGGATATTTCATTCTATAACTCTATCCACTCCCGCTGCATCATCGGACTATAGGAAGATAGGACCGTCATGGGTAGGCGCGTACCCAGGAATGCTGGGAAAATGTGAGAGCGCCCTTAGGATAGCAGGGTGGTCTCTGCCAGGCTGGGACCTCACCGTCCTCCCTCTTACTGCTTCTGCAGGTATTTCACAAGATAGCTGCCTCCTGGCCCCAGCAGCCTGCAGGCACAGTCTGCTTTCCTCATGGAGAACTGGGCACCTTTGGGTACTGGGTTCAGAAACTTGAAGCCCAATGATGAGAAATCGATGGGTATCAAGGCCAGAGGGGTGGAGGAGGAGTCACAGGGCGTTGCCTCTAGTCTGGAAGAGCCCGGTTTTGAGGTGCGGCTTCCTGTTTCTAGAGCGGTACAGATCACCTGTGCTGATGGTGAGGAATGGGTTAGTCATGGATTCGATGACTACAGTTGGGGAGGTCTCTTGCCAAGAGGAGGGTGTAGAATCAGCCCTGGGCGAAGGGGCCAGAAACCCCTCCCCTGCTCTGTCACAGAATCGCTGTATGATTTCACCTCTCTGAACCCTAGTATCCACATCTTTCAAATCAGGTAGTTAACACCACTAATAGGGTGAGATTTTGGGGGGAACTTTCACTCCCCGCTTTAAGCACGTCTATTTTAAAATTTTATTTATGTACTTATATGTTTATGTTTTTATTTTTGAGGTACTAGAGGTTGAACCCTGTACCACTGAACTACATCCCCAGCCCTTTTTATTTTTCATTTTGAGACAGGACCTCACAATAGTTGCCCAGGTTGTCTTCCAATCTGCACTCTTTCTGCCTCCATGCCCCCCATCCCAAGTAGTTGGGATCAAAAATGTGTGCCACTGTACCCAGCCACACCTCTACTTGTTTAAATATTTTTCTTAAATAATATACTTATATTACTTTTATTTTATTATTTTGGGGGGTACTGGGAATTGAACCCAGGGACATTCTACCTCTGAGCTACACCCCCAGCCCTTTTTTTATTTTTTGTTTTGAAACAGGATCTTACTAGGTTGCTGAGAGTCTCACTAAATTGCCAAGGCTGGTCTAGAACCTGCAATCCTCCTGTCTCAGCCTTCCAAGTACTGGGATTATAGGTGCAGGTTACCATGCTCAGCTCTATTACTTTTGCAATATTAGTTTTTCATGGAAAAGGAAACTAAAGGGCTAGGACTAGATTTCCTAGAAGATCCAGAGCAAATGGTGGGTAAGGATCACACAGGTGGCAGGTAAAGACACATCTGGGACAGCTGAGGAAGAAGTTTCTGAGCTCTTGTCAACACCAGGACCAGACAGAATATTAATCCAAGACAACCGGAGAGACCCCACCAACACCTGCATCTCTCAAGCTGACAGTCGTACAATCAGCCTGGGCCTTCCTGAGTCTGCTGGTCTTTTCCATCATTTCCTGGCACATGAATGGGATCGTTGGGGTAGAGGAGCAATGGGGCTGGCAGCTCCTGCAGTCTCCTGGCTGCAGGACGGCCCCCTTGCTCAGGCTGGGTGTGTGGGATTGTCCTTCAAGTGAGGGCTTGCTGGACGCTGCAGAGCAGAGTGCCTCTGCCTCGCAGCTTTGGTCTACAGCAGGAGGCCATGGGTCTAATACGTTGTGACCAGATCTTTCTGTCCTGAGGTAATCTCCCCGGCACCCTGCCCTCCCACTTCCTGCTCATGTCCTGTCACCTTTCAAACTGTTCAGTAGCTCCCAAATGTGGCTGCATCCACCACTACTTGAGTAGGAGTTAACATAGATTCCAGAACCTGATCCCAGGAGGTTCTGGTCTGGGTGTCACCCAGAAATGTGCATTTATTATAAAGCATTCCACATATTTCTGATGCTAACAACCTGGTATAGTGACATCCGCTGTGACACATTACCAGGTGAATTCTTTAAGGCATCCCAGGTGCCAGTGGTCCAGACCTGAAAACACAGTCCCCTGTGGACAAGCCATCCAGACAGGCCACCCTAAACATAATCCCAGCCTGCCTCTGCACCGCGCACAGGTGGGGCAATTAGCGATGCAAACTGAGCAAGGGTCCGGGGTGTTTGGACAATACCAAGGGTGCCTCTTACTCCATGCATAACACCGCTCCCCCTCCGCCCTCCCCTCCACCTGATGGCAACTTAATGCACAGATAGAACAAACCTCAGCAAACAAGAAAAGCTCTGCATGGAGCATTCTGGGCTTCAGGAGAATTCCGTCCAATTTGCCAGCAATATCAAGGCTTGCTTTTGATTATGTTGATGATAAAGACTGTAAACAAAACAGCCTTTCTCTGATAATTAATTCCCTTCGAAGAACTCTAAAGATCTTTAATTACACAGTTTGAAAAGCAGCGGTTACCCGATCGGGCCGATCGGCCTGTGCGCTCCTCTCTGCCCACCTGAACGAAATATTTTTTTGTTTTCCCTGCTTTGCACACCTAGGATGGGCTTGCAGTAAATCCTGTCAACTAAACGCCTGACAAAAGTGCTCTGATGTCAGGTATAAAGAATGCCACCTACAGCTTAATGTCTGAAAAAAAAAATTCTGAGGGCTGCAAACAATGAGGGTTTTTGTCTTCTTAATGCCCAGTGTGCAATCGAGTGGAAATGCTACTTCCATCCATAATCTACAAATGAAATTAAAGTTGTTGAAAGACACAGGGTAAACCAGAAGCCTTTGTTTCTCTGCAGAACAGGAAAAATCTAAGCCACTAAATGTTTTAGCAGATTTACCAAATTTCCAATTAAATCATGAAATCTATTATTACAGAGCTCCGAGAAAGCAATGCCTCTCCTTCCTCCCTCTCTCTCTCTCTCTCTCTCTCTCTCTCTCTTTCCCTTACCCTCTTCCTCTTCCTCCATCTAACCATCTGTGAACACATATGCACAGATATGATATAAGCAAACCCAAACCTTAAGTCCCCAACATACATACATACATATCCTCATTCTGCTTGACCTGTGAGGAAACTTGGGTGTAGAGAGGGGCGTACAAGCTTGCAGGTAAATGAGGCCAGCTCTGCATGGTTTTGGGGAGGGCCTAGGCCAGTTTTTGTGTGTGTGTGAAAAAACCAGCAATTTACTTCTCCCCACCAGACCCCCCCAAGTGCGGAGGGTTCCAGGGCCCCCAGCAGGTGGAGGCAGCAAGCTAGAGCGGGAGGCCTGGGAGCTTGGTGTGGGGAGGGAGTCGGATCTGCTATACAAGAGCACCCTCTGCCAGTTGGCACAGAGGGCTGGCTGGAGAGGCCTGGGCCCAGAGTCAGGGGAAAGGGCACAGGATCCTGCTCACAAAGCCTGCAGGGCGGGGGCCAGGCAGGAGAGAGATTCTATCTTCCCATCTAGATGAACTGCTCACCTCTGAACAATGGCTGGTGCAGGCAGGGGCAATGCTGATTTTCCAAGGGCTCTCCACGTTAATCCTCCCCCCAAATCCAGCCACTAGGAGACTGAATGGTCCTCCAGACACCCATTCAGTAGAAAATGACGGGTGATTTCTGCCCTTGTCTCCCAAGATCTCCAGTGAGCACACTGCCGCGCCGGCTGACGTGTGTTTGTAAAGATGGAGCACCAGGCTACTTTGGGGGCCCTCCCAGGCTATTACAAAGAGCAAGTGGTGCCAGCTCAGGCTCTGCGTGGCTTTTTAGAATTGAGCTGCTATTTTTTTTTATATGCACCTCTTTCTGAAAGGGATTTGAAGCAACTTACAATAAAACCAAACACAATAAGGTCATTCAACTAAAATTAGAAAAGCAAAGCCATGGAAAGCAGGAAGAGGTGAGAAGTGATTATGAAGTGTAATAGAGTTACTGTGAGTTAGCATCAGATCAGCCCCTGAGCTTCCTGGCAGCCAGAGCAAAAAAAGGATACCCAATTAGATGGCCCATAGAACCTACTAGAAGGAAGCAGGGCAATTCTCCAGAAGAGTTAGGTTCTCCTCCTTCCCCACCCCCCATTAAGTTTCTTCTAGGAAATGTTGTATAGGAAGCTCTGAAAGCATTATACAATGTGTTTAACAATCTTGTTTGGGGGCTGGGAGTATACTGGGAATTGAATACAGGGGCATTCTCTCTCTGAGCTACACCCCTAGCCCTATTTTATTTTTTATTTTGAGACAGGATCTCAGTAAGTTGCTGAGGGTCTCGCTAAATTGAGGAGGTTGGCCTCGAACCTGCAATCCTCCTGTCTTAGCCTCCCAAGTACTGGGATTACAGGTGAATACATGGTGCCTGGGTAACCATCTTTTTATATATAGCAACTACAGAGGCTATTTCTATATGTCTATGTCTTCCTATAATCTTTGGCTTTTGGGGGGGATAGTGGGAATCAAACCCAGGAGAGCTCAACTACTGTGCTATACCCAGTCCTGTCCATTTATTATTGTTGTTGTTATTATTATTAATATTATTATTAGTAGTAGTAGTATTTATTTATCTTTTTATTTTGAGACAGGGTCTCATTAAGTTGCCCAGGCTGGCCTCAAACTTGCAATCCTCCTGCCTCAACCTCCTGAGTGGCTAGGATTACAGGCCTGGTCCGCCAAATACAGCTTAAACTTTAGTGTTTGTCAAAGGGATACATCTGTCAAAATTCAGTAATGGCAAATCTTAATTGGGGAAAACCAAGAGGAGGGTAGAGAATAGCTACAAAAATGCAATTAAAATTTTAGCTCTTGGGTATTTTATTGATGGATGCATTTATTTATTTATTTATTTATTTATTTATTTATTTTTGTGGTGCTGGTGATAGAACCCAGGGACATTCTACCTCCAAGCTACACCCCAGCCCTGTTTTATTTTTTATTTTTTGGAAACAGGGTCTCACTAAGTTGATGCAAGTCTCACTACATTGCTGAGGCCAGCCTCATACCTGCAATCCTTCTGTCTCAGCTTCCCAAGTACTGGGATTAAAGGTGTGCGCCACCACACCCGACTGCATTAGCTATTTATTGAGTGACTCCTAAGTATCTGGTTCTAGGCAGAGGGGATAGAGCAGTGAAGACGTAGGCCAAGTCTTACCCTAGCAGAGTGATCTAGCCTGGCACTAAGAAAGCATTTAGCACCCTCAGAGGGGCAGGCACATGGTAGGCAAGCTTCCTGTGGCTTAGTTGCTGGATAAGAGCAGTTGTAACAGACAGGGTGCTTTCAGATGTGAGTTTTAGAAATCTCCTCGAGCCATGCACTTTGGTGCTGACCTGTAATCCCAGCTATTCAGATTGCTTGGGTTGGCCTCGAACCAGTGATCCTCCTGTCTCAGCCTCACAAGTACTGGGATTATAGGAATATGCCACCACACCCAGTTTAGGCCTTTACTTCTGATTGAATGTGTTTTTAAAAATTATCCCAACAATTTTAGCCTTTACCTCCAATTTTAGCCAAGTCTAGTCCATCTTCCACATTGTTATTAGGATAATCTTAAAAATAAATGTGTAAGGCCAGGCATGGTGGCACATGCCTGTAATCCCAGTACTTGGGAGGCTGAGACAGGAGGATCACAGGTTCGAGGCCAGCTTCAGCAACTTAGTGAGACCCTGTTTCCAAATAAAAAATAAAATAGGACTAAGGGTATAGCCCAGAGGTAGAAGGCCCCTGGGTTCCATCCCCAGTACCACACACACACACACACACACACACACAAATATTATTATATATTATTATCCTGCTTAGCAACCTCTTTGATATGCTCCTCTTACAAAGCTAAAAATCTTTGCATTAGCATAAAAAATGAAATACCAGGTATATATCTAATAAAAGATGTAAAACATTGATATGAAGAACACTAAAAAATCCTGATGAGAGAAGTCAAATAAGAGCTGAATAAATGGAGACATATTTTATGTTCATGGATAGGAGGACTCAATATTAAGATGTCAGTTTTTGCCAGGAGTGGTGGCACACACCTGTAATCCCAGTACTTGGGAGGCTGAGACAGGAGGATCGCAGGTTTGAAGCCAGCCTTAGCAATTCAGTGAGGCTTACATCAACTTAGTGAGACCCTGTTTCCAAATAAAAAAATTAAAAAAAATAGGGCTGGGGGTATAACTTGGAGGTAGAACGTCCCTGGGTTCAATCCCCAGCACCATAAAAACAAAAATAAAACAAAACAAAAGGGCTAGGGGTTTAGCTTAGAAGCAAAATGCCCCTGGGTTCAATCCCCAATACCAAAAGGGGAAAAAAGGGGGAGGAAGGAGGTATCTCAGTGCTTACCTAGCGTGTGCGAAGCCCTCGGTTCAACTCTCAGCACTTTGGGGTTGGAGAGAATAGATATCAGTTCTTCTGAGCTCAAGCCATAGACTTGATGCAGACCCAACCAAAATCACAGCAAGTTATTTTAGGAATATCAACAAATTGCTTAGAAACTTTATATGGACAGGGAAGGAAATAAACCAAATTATACCATGTGCATATATAAATGAACCACTATTAATTTCACTGCTACATGTAATTATAATGCACCAATAAAATATTTAAAAGGAGAAAGTTTATATGCAAAGGCAAAAGATTCCAGAATAGGCCTGTAATCCTAGTACATGGGAGGCTGAGACAGGAGGATCGCAGATTTGAGGCTAGCCTGAGCAAATAGTGAGACTCACATCAACCTAGCAAGACCTTGTTTCAAAATAAAAATAAAATAGGGCTAGGACTGTAGCTTGGAGGTAGACTGCCCCTGGGTTCAGTCCCCAGACAGACAGACAGACAGACACACACACACACACACACACACACACACACACACACTAATCATCATCATCATCATCATCATCATCATCATAAAATAAAATAAAAAGGGCTGGGGATGTAGCTCAGAGGTAGAATGCCTTTTGGTTCAATCCCCAGTACCAGAAAAATAAAATAAAATTTAAAAAAGATTCCAGAATAGCCAACACAACACTGAAGATGAACAAAGCCACAGTATTGATACTACCCAACTTTAAGACTCACCATAAAACCTACAGTGATCAAAACAGTGTGGTATTGGCAAAAAGTAAAGTAAACAAATAGATCAGTGGAAAATAATATACCCACAGAAATAGACTCATGCAAGTAAAATCAACTGATCTTTGACAAGGAAGCAAAAGCAATTCATTGAAGAAAGGACAGTCTTTCAGCAAATGGAGTTGGAACAACTGACATCCACATGCAAAAAAAATGAATTAAGATACAAACCTTACATCTTACAAAGTTAGCTCAAAGTGATTTATAGATCTACATATACAATGCAAAGCTAAAAAGCTTCTTGAAAGCTGGGCGTGGTGGTGCACACTTGTCATCCCAGTACTTGGGAGGCTGAGACAGGAGGTTCGTGGCCAGCCTCAGCTACTTAGTGAGGCCCTCTGAAACTTAGTGAGACCTTGTTTCAAAATAAAGAATAAAAAAATAGGGCTGGGGGTGTAGCTCGAAGGTAGAATGCCCCTGGGTTCAATCCCCAGTACCGCAAAAAATTAAATAAATAAATAAATAAATAAATAAATAAATATCTTCCTGAAGATAACAAGGGAAATATCAAGGTGCCCTTGGATTGGGGATGATGTTTTAGATACAACACCAAAAGCATAATCCACGAAAGAAAAAACCGATAAATTGAACTTAATTCAAAATAAAAACCTCTGCTAGCTGGGCGTGGTGGCGCACGCTTGTAATCCCAGTACTTGGGAGTCTGAGACAGGAGGATCACAGGTTCACAGCCAGCCTCAGCTACTTAGTGAGGCCCTCTGGAACTTAGTGAGATCCTGTTTCAAAATAAAGAATAAAAACATAGGACTGGGGGTGTAGCTCGGAGGTAGAACACCCCTGGGTTCAAATCCCAGTTCCACAAAACCCTCTGCTCTTCAAACAAGACAAAACAAAAAAACTTCTGCTCTTCAAGGACACTATTTAAAAATGGAAAGAGAAACCATAGATTGGTAGAAAAGTGTTTGAAAAACTCTTACCTGATAAACCATTTGTATACAAAATACATGAAGGCCCCTTAAAATTCATTGATAAGAGGACAAACAACTTAATTCAAAAATAGGCAAAATATCTGAACAGATACTTCACATAAGAAGATATACAGAGGACAAATAAGTATATAAAAAATGCTCAGTATCATGTGTCTTAGAAGAGTTCCACATTAATACAACAATGAGATACCATTAAACTTCCATTAGAATGGTTAAAATCCCAAACACTTGACAACATCAAATGCTGGTGGGGATGTGGAGCAATAGGAACAGCCACTTTGGAAGACATTTTGGCAGTTTCTTACAAAACTAAACATCATCTTACCATATGACCCAGTCTTACCTCTTGGTATTTTACATGGTTGAATTAAAAACTTATGACCACACAAAAATATGACTTGTTCATAATTGCCAAAAACTTGGAAACAACCAATATATCCTTCAACAGGTATAAGCAAATGGAAGTGCAGCCATACAATGAAATATTATGCAATTAAAAGAACTGAGTTTCAGATCAAAAGAAAATGTCAGTGTGCATTGCTAGGGAACAGAAGCCAGCCTGAAAAGGCTCCATATATGATTCCAACTATATGACATTCTGGAAGAGTCAAAAATAGAGTAAAAAGATCAGGAGTTCCAGGGGAAGTGGTAAGGGATGAAAAGATGGAGCATAGGGGACTTTTTTAGGCAATGAAGTTTTTTTTTGTATGATCTGTAATTGTTGATACATGGCATTACGTATTTGCCAAACCCATAACACTGAACAACACAAAGAGTGAACCCTGATGTGAACTATGAACCTTAGTTAATACTGGTGTCTTAGTCTTGGTTCATGAACTGTGACAAATGTACACACTAATACAGGATGTTAATAGGAGTAACTGTTGGGGGAGGGGAGGCAATAACAGAGGGCTTATGTAGGAACTCTGGACTTTCAGCTCAGTTTTTCTATAAACCTATAATTGCTCCAAATTATAAAGTCTGTTAATTTAAGAAAAGAAAATCTTTACTATGCCATGAAAGAGCCTTCACTGTCAGGGCAGTACCATCCATCCTCAGTGGAGAGCTAGCTCTACAAATCCTTGACATATATTCTTTGCAGTTTTGTTTTTGTTTTGGCCCTGGGGATTGAACCCAGGGCCTTCTACCTCTGAGCTACATCTTCAGCCCTATTTTTTTTTTTTTTGAAACAGGGTCTTCATAAGTTGCTGACAACCTCAGTAAGTTGCTGAGGCTGGCTTGGAACTAGCAATCCTCTTGTCTCAGTCTCCCAAGTACTGGCCTTACAGGTGTGTGCCACCATGCCCAGCTGAGGGTCTTGTTAAATTTCTGAGGCTGATCTCAAATCTGTGATCCTTCTGTCTCAGCCTCCCAAATACTAGGATTACAGGCATGCTCCACCATGCCTGGCCATTCTTTGCATTTTCAAACTTCTTGTGACCTGGCATGGTGGTGCGAGCCTGTCATCCTAGGCTGAGACAGGAGGATCACAGGTTCACGGTCAGCCTCAACAACTCAGTGAGACCCTGTTTCAAAAATAAAAAATAAATAGGGCTGAGGTTGTAGCTCAGAAGTAGAAAGTCCCTGGGTTCAATCCCCAATATTGGAAAAAAAAAACACTTCTCGTTTCTGAGAATGCTATCTCAATTTTTGGGGTCTTTACCATTGCACTTTGCTTTACTTATTCATTAACTAACAATCTCTTATTCACTGAAGTAGGCATTGCTTGCATGCCTAATATGCACCGGACCTATCAAATTCCCTACCTAAGAGAAGCTCATACTCTACTGAAGAGACAATACCTTAATCATTATAACTCAGTCATTATAACTATTTTACTTAAATTTTTTTTTGTGGTACCAGGGATGGAACCCAGGGGCAGTCTACTTCCGAACTACACCCCCAGTCCTATTTTTTATTCTTTATTTTGAAACAGGGTCTTACTAAGTTGCGGAGGGCCTCACTAAGTAGCCGAGGCTGGCTGCGAACCTGCGGTCCTCCTAGCTCAGCCTCCCAAGTACTGGGATTACAAGCGTGCGCCACCACGCCTGGCTTAACTATTTTATTAAAATATTCAGGTTCAGCCATGCATGGTGGCACATGACTGTCATCCCAGTATTTGGGAGGCTGAAACAGAAGGATCACAGGTTTGAGGCCAGTCTTAGACACTTAGCAAAACCCTTAGCAACCTAGTGAGCCCTGTTTCGAAATTTAAAAATAAATAAAAAGAGCTAGGGATATAGCTTGGAGATAGAATGTCCCTGGGTTCAATCCCCAGCACCACAACATTCATTAAATAAATAAATGAACAAATGGTGTTCAGGTTCATCCGGTCTTGCTAGTTACAGTCCACAGTGCCAGAATTATCCTCATAGTTACAGGGTGGCTTCCGGAAGCTCCCCTGTTTCTTCAGATTGCCACTACACAAATGGCTGGAGTATCAGCTCCCAGGTATTCCCATTATGTATTATCCATCATGTATTCCCAGGTGGGTGACATGCTCATTCTACAGGGTGGAAAATGAGGCTCAGGAATTTGGGTAAGGTTGCTTTAGAAGGTTGGCATTCAATCTCAGAGCTTTGGAGGGACAGAATTCTTACCATCTGCTGGGTGGCTTCATCCCAGACAGCCCAGAAAGTAGCCCTAGTAGGGAGCTTGTTCCAGACTGGAGTTTGCTCTACCTGAAAAGCCAAGCTAAAATCTAGCTAGGTCTGTCCATGGAAAAAAGGTTTGAGAAGATCCTCTAAGCCTGAATAAATGGGGGTGCTGGCTCCTATTGCGGGTCTTGTTAGTCACCAGCTTTGAGGTCACCTCGGTCCAGCTTGGGAGGGGCACAAACTGCCCACCCAAATGGAAATTTCTCCATGATAAGACCGATAAGCAAAGACCCTGACATCTTCCTTGTTTAGCCTTCCCTTCCCTGATTCATCTGTGACTATCTTGATGTTTTTCCTGAGTCACCCCATTACTGCTTTGCTATCTCCTATGATTAATTATTCTTACAATGTTTTGGTTATAACTCTCAATAAAAGTGGGACACTGATGGAAGGAAGGAGAGAGAAGAGATATCTCTTCTCCCCGGCCTCCTCAGATCTTGTCATGTTGAATCCGTTGTCATTCATGTGAGAGACTTCTAATGAATCAATCAACATCAACACCATCTGCAACGAATGGCACCGCTACAGGCCCCAGCCTCCTCAAAGCCTCAGTGTGGCAGAGGAGGGGTTTGTCATTACTTTGTACACTACTGTATCCCGCCTGCCTAGAACAGTGCCCGATGCAGTAAATGCACATCAAATAACTTCTACATAAAAATAAAATAAAGGACCCCATTTTTAAAACTCAGGTGGCCCTTTTTAAAAGACTTCCACCAGCACTGTCTCTTTGATGTACACATTAGCCCCAAAGACCACGTAGAATAGAATTCATAGCTCTCATGCTATGATGGAGAGAGGGAGTCTGGAGCACTTTCCTTGCATCTCAGAGCTGCCCTTAAGAAGCTCTGGCTCAGTGATTAGAGGTCAGGGGAAGGAGGCTAACATTAATTGAGCACTCACTATTGTATTATCCAATTTAGTTCCCACAACAGTCATGTGAGGTACATAGCAATAATTCCATTTCAGAGAAAAGAGGCTTGCCAAAGTTGTCACTTACTTTGCGTCACCAAGTTACCAGGTGTGAGAGCCTGGGCTCAAATCCAAGTTCACTGGATTCCAAAACTCATGAATTTTCTCTCTGTGATGTCAGGGCACTGCCCAGTTTTCTGGATTAGAAATAAGTCTGCAATTTTTTGGACTGAAAACTGGCCATTTAAATAAGAACCATGCAATGATGACTCTTCGGATTCGGTGGGGTCGGTTGAGAGCTGGTGGCTGGCTGCCACAGCAGCGGAGGGGGGCACACTCAGGGCACACTCACCCTCTGTCCTGGCCTTCTTCCACCTGTGATGCTGGGCCCCTTTCTGGAAGTCACCTTTCAAGGGGAACATTGATCTTTGACATCATGGCCCTAGAGAGTGACAGTGATGGGAAATCTGAACCTGGAAACCTTTTTTTTTTCCAAGTGAAGAAGACGGGCGTGGTGGTGCACACCTGTGATCCCAGTACATAGGAGGCTGAGACAGGAGGATCACAGGTTCAAAGCCAGCCTTGGCAATTTAGCGAGGCCCTCTACAACTTACTGAGACCCTGTTTCCAAATAAGAAATAAAAAATCATGTTGGGGGTATAACTTGGAGGTAGAATGCCTCTGGGCTCCATCCCCAGTACCCAAAATATAAAAAATAAAGTGAAGAAATTAGTTGTGTCTGACCTGGAGAAGACTGAGGAAGACCATGGTTTTGGGTAAAATACGAAAAGTACTATTTGTAGAGGAGCAGGGACCTATGCCACGTGTTCCTGGAAGCAAAACCATGACCAAGGTGTAAGAGCATAGACCAGTTCACCGAGTAAAGAGTGCTGAAACCCCCATTGCAGTCCTGGAGAAAGGCTGGCCACGACGTGGTGACCGCCTTGTGTTCTGCTCATCCCTGACCTCGAGTGCCTTTGCTTCAGGTCCACACCCACCTGCCAGGCAGGCAGGAGAAGAATGTCCGTCCTTCTTGACCCAAGTTCTCTAAAAGGCAGCTCCAGAGCCCCTAGCTTACATGCCAACCCTCTCTGGGCTGGAGGGTGCAATCCCGGGGAGCAGAGTGAGGCAGAGATGCAGGGGAGAATATGGGGTTGCTGACCGGCTTGCGGCTTTGAAACAGGTGTGGAGGATTGCTCAGTCTTGTGGGACATCTCCAGAGAGGCTGCGTGAACGACTGTCTTAGGAGAGTCTATCCAGCCGGGTGTGGTGGCGCACGCTTGTAATCCCAGTACTTTGGGAGGCGGAGACCGGAGGATCCGGGTTCGCGGCCAGCCTCAGCTATCTCGCTCTCTCTCTCCCTGTCTCTCTCTCTCTCTCCTTAGTGAGGCCCTCCGCAACTTCGTGAGACCTGGTTTCAAAATAAAAGTATAAAAAATAGGGCCAGGGGCGTAGCACAGAGGTAGAACGCCCCTGCGTTCAATCCCCGGTACCGCAAAAAAAAGAGTCTAAAAAGAGTCTATCCAGGAGGACAAGGGGAGTAGAATGAGCCCCAAAGTTCCCTCCCATCTGCATCTCCATTGGCCCGAGTCTGTCCGTGGCTGGTTAGCTTTCCTGCACTGTGGATGGCATTATCCAGTCTCTGTGCAGCCACCGGAGAAGTCCGAGCCCTGGAGGGAACTATCTGACCAGTGGTCTTCTCCATGTGTAGCAGCAACAGCAGTGGCCAGGCTCCAGGACCTCTTGCTTGGTCCACCCTGGCTAGAAAGTGGGGCCAGCATACGATCTGAGTTTCCTCTTTGCTCTGAATCAGAGTTTGAGACCAAAGTGGAAATAATTCACTAATAAGCTATTCTTGTCTAAGAATAAGAGAAGGAAGGTGCTATAGACATAATGTTTGTGATCACCAAAACTATTATGTTGAAATCCCCTCCCCCCATCTCCAAATAACAACACAGTGTTGTTATTTGGAGATGGGGTCTTTGGAAGGCGATTACATCTGGAGGGGGGAGCACTCATAAATGGGATTAGTGCCCTTGTAAATGGGACCCTGGAGAATTCTCTCATGTCTTCTGCCATGTGGGGACACAGCAAGAAGATGGCTGTCTGTGATCCAGGAAGTGGGCCCTTGCTGGACACTGAGTCTGCAGGCATCTTGACCTTGGACTTCTAGCCTCTGAAGAAACAAATTTCTGTTGTTCCTAAGCCACTGTTCTATCACCTGAACAGACTAAGTCAGAGGGCATGAGTAAGAGGGGCACCGCTCCTAGTCCTGGGAGGAGGTCTAGTTACAGCAACGATTCTCAGTGAGCACGTGGCATGGGCCAGTTTGCATTCAATCATTCAACCCTCTTAAGTCCATCCTAGAGTAAATATCTGTGCCCACGTTTTACAGACAAGAAGCTGAGGCTCAGAGAAATTAGATCACTGGCCCAAGGTCTCCTGATGGGCAAATGAGAAGGGAAGATAGATCACAAATCCCCTGCCTCAGAGCTCCTGCTCCTGACCACCTGCTACACCCTGCTTGTCACCCAGGACTAGTGCTCCTGGAAGGGGCTGCCTTGAGACCCAAAGCGCGGGTGCTGTGGGAATCCATAGAGCTGGAGCGGGCAGGTCGAGCTCCATCTTGACAACCAGCCATCTGAGGAATGCAAATGGCTTATGCCATGAGACGCAGAAGCGAGCGGACAACAGACCACATGGGGAGTGAGGCTCGGTGCGGTTCACTGACCTCCCCTAGGAACCCCTCAACTTACAGTAAAAACCCTACATCTCATGCTGAATCATAGGCCCAGAGCTGTGTGGGGAGCTGTCTGCCAAACTCCACAGGCAGGGGACTAGGACTGTCCCCCACAGCAGTACTGGTGCTCGGTGGAGTGTTCCTAATGGGGCCTCATGGCACTTTGGGATGTAGCAGTGTCCTGCTCAGGACAGCAGAGAGGGAGAGAGGCAACATTCAATCTTGCAAACACAGTGCAGGGACAAGAGGGACCTGAGGACAGCGGGCAACGCGCTGAGCCATGGGCACCCTGTGTCCGCTCTGTCTGAGCTACGGAAGGGAGGGCACAGCAAGGGAACAAATTAGCATAGGAACAGCGTCACAGAGTGAGGTCCCCTGCCCTTTCTGGTGTTTATGGGATATCATCCAGAACACACAGAGATGTTGAGAGGCAGCCCTGTGATGGGGACGCCCTTGCTGCCAGACTCTGAGGGGACCCAGCGTTCCCAAGGGATCACCTGACATCTCCACTGAGCTAACACAGGCTCCTGGGGATGGTGTCTGCAAACACTTCAGACAGATGAAGAAAGATGAAGTCCCTCCTGCCCCCACCCCACGGCCAGCGCAGGGATAAGTTGGAGACCAAGGGGAAGATCCAGCTTCAGTTAGCAGGGCCTGAGAGGACATCCCCCTCCTTGAGGAGGGCTGCCCTTCCCCAGCGTAGGGAGGTCCCGTCCAGTCCCTGGGAGGTGGTTAAGAGAGAAAATTCAGGGGCTGCCTGGGAGTGGGGAACTGCTAAGTTGTCTCAAAGACCACTCTTGCAGGCTTGGGTTGAGGGCCATAGGATGGTTAGCATTTGGCTGCCACTTGGAGGCCAAACACCAGCATGGGTAAACCTGAGAGCCCCACATGGTACTCTGGTTGGCTTCATCTCTTCTTCTTCTTCTTCTTCTTCTTCTTCTTCTTCTTCTTCTTCTTCTTCTTCTCTTCTTCTTCTTCTTCTTCTTCTTCTTCTTCTTCTTCTTCTTCTCCTCCTTCTCCTCCTCCTCCTCCTCCTCCTCCTCCTCCTCCTCCTCCTTCTTCTTCTTCTTCTTCTTCTCATCATCATTATTATTATTATTATTATTATTATTATTATTATTGTACTGGGGATTGAACCCAGAGATGTTCTACCTCCAAGCTACACCCCCCAGCCCTTTTTATTTTTTTAATTAATTTATTTAATTAAAATATTTTTTGGTACTAGGGATTGAACCCAGGGGTGTACTACCTCTGAGCCATACCCCCAGCCCTAGTTTATTTTGAAACAGGTTCTCACTAAGTTGCTGAGGGAGGGTCTCACTAAATTGCTGAAGCTGGTCTAAAACTGGCTATCCTCCTGCCTCAGCCTCTTAAGTACTGGGTTTACAGGCACGCACTGCCACTTCCAGCTTCCACTTTTAGAATTCAAATTCCTGAGCCGGGCGTGGTGGCGCATGCTTGCTAATCCCAGTACTTGGGAGGCTGAGACAGGAGAATCATAGGTTCCAGGGCAGCCTCAGCAATTAGTGAGACTTACATCAACCCAGCGAGACCCTGTTTCAAAGCAAAAGATAAAATAGGGCTGGGGGTGTAGCTTGGAGGTAGAATGCCCCAGTACCCCCCACACAAAAAAATTCAAATTACTGAGCGTGGCACCCAAGGCCCTTCCGTAGACGGCCACGACCACCCATTCTGCTTTCTTTTCCTGTTACTGCAGTCTTCACTCCTGGTGATGAGGACTGTCTACTAGCCACTCCCCAGGAAAACCACCTTCTCCAGTCCCCGTGCCTTGGTCCTAGGCTCTTGCCCCTCTTTTGGCTTAGTTAACCCCCCTAATCATCCTTCCCTCCCGGAAGCCTTCCATTGCATCCAGATCTGGCACAGCGCCCTCCTCTGGACTCCCATGGTATTCCAGGCCTGGCCCAGGGCAGCACTGGGCAGTCTGTACTCTCACTTCCCATTGATCCATCCACTATCAGTACCCAACTGGAACTCCTTGAGGGCAGGACGCTGCAGATTTCCACCAAGTATCCAGCTCCCAGCGCAGGGGCTCATAGTTCAAGTCACTATGTAAAGTTATATATAATTAAGATTTAAAAGGTAAAGTCTGTTGGCATTTCATTACAGGAGTTTAGAGGACCTGGAGGAGGCTGGGGTGAAGCGATGAACTTGGGGGAAGCGATGGAGTGGTTGAGGTGGGAACAGCGGAGGGGGGGCCGAGTTGGGGTGGTGAGCACATCTTGGAGAGCGGCGGGAACATACTGGAAGGCTGGGCTCAGCCTCACATACCTAGCCAAGGACTTTGGGCGTTGTGTAACAGGCAGGTTTGGAAAGAGGAGCGACCTCATGATAACCGCTCTCTCCCTGCTTCCTTCCCCTGGCCAGCTTTCTTAGACATCCCCCACTCTGAGTCTGGGCAGGTTTCCTGTATAACCCTCCGTGTTTCCCTTATGACACCCTTACTATGTCATCGCTTCTTGACTCATCTTAGGCCTTATAAACTCCCTAAAGAACCGTAGCCATGTTATTCATGTCACCTGACACATAGTAGATACTCAAAAAGAAGCAGTTAGTGTCTGCGCTGAAAGTCACAGTCACTCCAAGCTCTAGGGACGGCTGTCTCTTGTCCTCTCCAGCCACTGTGAGATTTGCGCTCTAGCTGCTGATGTCAGGGAGCCGCACTCTGCAGGGCCCGTGGGACTGGCTCCTGTGGACTTCGGACTTTCCATCCTCTGTTGCTCCAGACTTTGCAAGGGCTCCCGGCGGGGTCGTCTCCATCCACTGTGTCTCTCTGCTCCTGTGCACCTCCTGTCCCTTCTGCAGTCTGTGGTCTCTGATAGTGTATCACAGGGAATGCTTTTCTCTGCAAGTGGCTTTCTGGCTTCAGTGTCCCGTGTGTCTCTTGGGTCATTTAAGTTTTAGTTCCCAGAGATTTCTTTTTTGGGGGGGAGGTACTGGGGATTGAACCCAGAGGAGATTCTACCTCTGAGCTACACCCCTAGCCCTTCTTATTTTATTTATTTATTTGGTACTGGGGATTGAACCCAGGTGTGTTCTACCTCTGAGCTATACCCCCAGCTCTGTTCTACTTTTTATTTTGAAACAGGGTCTTGCTAAATTTCTATATGCACTGGACTTGAACTTGCAATCCTCCTGCCTCAGCCTCCCAAGTGCTGGGATTACAGGTGTGCACCACTGCACCCAGCTTCCCCGAGATTTCTTTGAGCTGCTCTTTTCCTGTAGCATAAACAACTTTGCCCCATGTCCAGCACTTCCTACTCAGGCTCCAGCAACATCTGGAGGATGAGCTCACACACTGGGTGGCCCTAGGACGGCCTCTCAAGCAACCGCTGGAGAAGTAGAAGGTGCTGTTATTGCCTGCTTGTCGCTCTTCCCCATGTGAAGGCCTTCAGATCTTTTCGGAAGCATGTTGATTCCATCTACTCAAGCATGCAGACCCAATTTCTGCAACTGCCTGTGATCACACTCTACATCTTTCACCAGTCCATGGATGACGTGATAGTTTCCCTTCTCAGCTCTCGTCTTCAGAGCAGGCGAGCCCTCACTACCTTTTGCATCATTTGTGGGTGAAATCAGCTGTCTTTTGTTTTTCTCCATGTCCTAATTAATATATTGATGGTGTGCTCTGGATGGCACATAAATACATACAATTGAGTTGACCTTTGCTAATTCCTCTGTCACTGTAATGGGGGAAAATAGATTCTCCATCCTCCTTTATTTTGTATAAAATAAAAGCAACCATAAACCCTTGTTGGAACAATGCTGCATTACTAATTTATCCATTTCTGAATGCACATTTGTTTGGAGTTGATAAGAAACTATTTGCTCCTGTATACAGTTTGTAAATATGCCCCTCCCCCCAAAAAAGCACATTTTCATTTCTGTTACTGTTTGAAGACCATTTCATCCAATCACCTTCTAGAATTCTTTCTGTACTGACTGAGGCTGGATGATTAAAACTACCTACCAGATGCCCTTGCAAAGAGGGTTTGGATGTGAGCGTGGCTTAGCCATTCAGATGCCCCCACGTGGGGTGTGGAGAGCAGCGGTGAGACACAGCCCATGTGCCATGTGCCCATTCTTTTTGCTGGCAAGCGTAGTCAGAGGTCCTTGTTCTCCCTGTACCTGATCCCAGCTGCGTGCACTGAAAGGCGGCAGTGGGTCAGCCATCTTGGCAGCGTGGATTCTAGTGGATACTGGGGTGGTTCTGGTGGTAGCAGTTGCAGTGGCTTTCTGGATGGTGGCTGCCTGGGGTGGCAGTGGTGTCATGGTTCTGGAGATGGGGCCGAAGCGGTAGCTTCCCATTTTATCAGAGTGCTTCCTGGCTGTAGAGGTGACAGCTCCATTGGTGGCAGGCTCTGCAGAGCTATACTTGAGAGTCAACCTGGGAAGGTTAACCCAGAGCCCACCCAGAAACTCTGTTGGCCATCTAATGCCTCATGATAAGTCCTTTTCTGCTTAAACTAGCTGGAATGGATTCTGTTCTTTGCAGCGAAACCATGACCTATATCCCATGGGAGTAGTTATTTGCAATATTAAATATAGCTTCTTACAGTGGCACATGCCTGTAATCCCAGTACTTAGGAGGCTGAGACAGGAGAACAGCAGGTTCAAGGCCAGCCTCAGCAACTCAGCAAGACTCTGTTTCAAAATAAAAAGGGCCAGGCAATAATTCCAGTACTTGGGAGGCTGAGACAGGAGGATTGCAGGCTCGAGGACAGCCTCAGTAACATAGTGAAATTCTCAACAACCTAGGGAGACCCTGTTTCCAAAGGAAAATTAGAAAGGGCTAGAGTAGCTTGGAGGTAGAATGCTCCTGGGTTTAATCCCCAGTACCACAAAATAAATAAATACATACATATGTAAATACATAAATAAAAATAAAAGGACTGGGGGTGTAACTTGGAGGTAGAATGCCTCTGTGTTCAATCCCCAGTAGCACAAAAATAAAATAAAATGAAATAAAGGGCTGGAGGTGTAGCTTGGAGGTAGAATGCCCCTGTGTTCAATTCTAGTACCAATAAATGCATATATATAGCTTCTGGATATTGGGGATGATTTTCAGGCAAGAAAAGAAGATATCTAAGAAGAAAGGCACAATTTTTATTATTTATTTATTTATTTATTTATTTATTTTTACTTGGCAGTTATAGCTTTTAGGAGCCAAATCATGGCCTTTGCCATTTTAGGATACAACTTTCAGTGACAGTAACAACAGGATTTTGAGGGCTGACTCAGAAGCAGAGCTCTGGAGGCCCCAGGTTCCACATTGAACTTGAACTCATCCTAAGACCTACACTGATAATACTGCAGGTTGAAGTTTGCCACACCTTCCTGATGGCAAATGGCCTCTCCCACATTCTCTCTCTCTTTTTTTGGTGCTGGGTATTGAACCCAGGGGCATTTTACTTCCAGGCCACATGCCCAGCTCTTTTTATTTTTTAAACAGGGTCTCGCTAAGTTGCTGATGCTGCCCTTGATCCTGTGATCCTCCTGTCTCAGCCTCCTAAGTACTGGGATTACGGGTGTGTGCCACCCCACCACACCCCAAACACACAGGACCGCATGGAAGTTCAATTTGTAAAGAAACAGTGCAATAGAAACAGCAAACTTAAGTTTCAAAGGGGAAATGATAGTATGATCTACAGTAGCACGTATCCCTGGGAGAAAGGACAATTATTTCTAGATGAAAAGCACAAGGAGAAAGTAATCCGAATGGCAATAAGTCTGGGGGAATGGACAAGTCACTTCTCCTCTACCAGCCCAGGTTCCATTTCTCCACGATCTGCTCTTTTCAAAAAGAAACAATGGGGAGAACCAAGATGGCAGGATAGCGAGAGGCAGCGTGTCACCGGTGCTCCGAGTGTCAGAGCTCAGCTGGTGGGAAGACTGCATCTTGAAAAGTTGGGCAGCCAAAACTCAACAAAACAATGAGAACCAAAGTGCAGCAGAATGCGAGGCAGTGGAAAGAGCGCAGGGCGGTAGGGAGCTCAAAGCATTTCACCTGGCAAGTGGAGAGCGGAGACAAAGGCGCCATCTTGGCTGAGCTGCCTGGAATCCTCCAGCAAAGAAACAGCTGATTCTTGTGAAACTAGCAATTATAGTCCACCATTGAAAGCAGTTGACATCGGACTACAATGAAGCCTAAGTCAAACCAGATCCACACCTACAACAGCAATGACTGCAAAGGGTGGGACGCGAGCCTCAGCCCCGCAAAGAAAGTGATGCGGAGAGACACAGATGAGGCGGCCAAGCACAGGAGCAGCCCAACACCAAGAAAAAGAGCGGGTGAAACACGGCCCCCCTGGAGTAGCCTAGCACCGGCGCAGAACACCACAGCACTGAGGACATGGACGGACATGGCATGGCCCCCTGGAGCCGCCCAACGGGAACACGGGTGAGTGAGATAAAGGGAGGCAGCGTGTCGCTGGCACTCTGAAACTCGGAAAACGGCCGGCGAGAAGACTGCTTCTTAACAAGAAAAGTGGGGCAGACAAAACTCAACAAAACAAAGAGAGCCGAAGAGCAGCAGAGTGTGTGATAGTTGGTCTGGTTTGTCAACTTGACCCTCTTAAGATCATGTGACTTTGGTTGTGTAACAGCAGATTGAACCGGAAGTCCTGCCCTAGATGTGGGTAGCCGGGTTCTGATAGGTGCAGGACTTAGATAAAAAGAAGGAGAAAGCCACGTAGAGCTGAGCTGCGACTCTTCCTGAGGAAAACGCATCTGCTCTCGTTTGAGATCCTCAGTCTCCAACTTCGCCGTTTCCTTGGAGAACTTTTTGATCTTCTGCTCTCGTCTGAGATAGTCGGCCTCCAACTCTTCGAACTGAAACTTCACCATCGTTTCTCCGAAGAGCTTCCTGATCTTCACATCTTGGACTGGACTGAATTGGTGGTTGCTTCAGTCCTGGGGCTCCGGCTCTTAGACCGCCTGACCAGCTGCTGATTCCTCTGACTTTTCACGTGCTGTCGAAATTCAGGACTACATTGTGAGCTAATCTAATAAATCCCCCCCCCCCCTTCCTTTCTTCATTCTGTGAATTCTGTTGATCTGACTAATACAGAGTGCAAGGCAGCAGACAGAGCGGGGGGCTATACAGAACTCCATGCATTTCACCTGGTAAGTTGAGAGTGGAGGTGAAGGCGCCATCTATGCGGGGCCATGCCTACAGTACCGCGACTCCCGAAGACCAACAGCAAAGAGAGAGCAGATCCTTGTGAAGCCAGCGACTATAGACCACCATTGAAACCGATCAACTCCAGAACATGATGAAGCCCAAGTCAATCCAGACCCGCACCTACAACAACGATGGTTTCAAGGGGTGGGCCATGAGCCTCTGCTCCTGCAATGAGTGCGATGAGGAGAGACAAAGAAGAGGTGGCCATACACAGGAGCAGCCCAACTCTGAGAACACAAGCCGGCAAGCCATGGCCCCCATGAACAGCCTAACACCGTCCTAGAACACCCTAGAACTGAGGACATATGTAGACGAGACATGGCCCCCTCCCCAGCAGCCCAGCACTGAGAACATGGGAGGGTCAGTCCCCGGCCCCACCCCCAAAGACTCCCCCCTGCACTGGGGATGCAAGGCGGGTGAGCCCTCAGCACCGCCCCTGGAGAACCCCTCTCCCTGGCGCTGGGGATGTGGGGCAGGCGAACCCTGGGCCTCGCCCTCAGAGACCCCTCCAGTGCTGGGGACACAGGGCAGGTGAGCCCTTGGCCCCACCCTCGGAGAACCATTCACCCCAGCATTGGGGATGCGGGGCGGGTGAGCTCTCAGCCCTGCCCCCAGAGAACCCCAGTGCTGAGGTCATGGGAGGATGAGCCACGACCCTGCACAGGAGGGACTCCAGACAAAGAGAGAAAACCTCAGATGAGCAAAGAAGGCGAACTAACTGGGGGAGACAGGAGGGAAGGAGAGGGAAACAAACTGGAGCACAGGGTGGACTTACACAAAGATATCAGAGTCAACTACTATGTTGAAAATGGGAAGGAGGGAGGGGGAGGCAGGGGGGTGAGAATTGGGGAGGGCTAATTGACCAATGAGTGCATGTATACATCAACCACCCTGAAATCCTTCAAGATGTATGATTGCAATGCACTAATAAAATGAAATAAAATAAAATAAAACAATGAGCAGAGCACAGTGGTACACACTTGTAATCCTAGTACTTGGGAAGCTGAGACAGGAGGATCGCAGGTTCGAGGCCAGTCTCAGCAACTTAGTGAGACCCACAGTACCTTTTTTTTTTTTTTTGCGGTACCAGGGATTGAACCCAGGGGCGTTCTACCTCTGAGTTACACCCCCAGCCCTATTTTTTATACCTTATTTTGAAACCGGGTCTCACGAAGTTGCGGAGGGCCTCACTAAGTAGCTGAGGCTGGCTGCGAACCCGGATCCTCCGGTCTCTGCCTCCCAAGTACTGGGATTACAAGTGTGCGCCACCACGCCCGGCTAACCCACGGTAATTTATTGAGACCCTGTTTGAAAATAAAAAATAGAAAGGGCTGGGGGTGTAGCTTAGAGGTAGAATGTCCCTGGGTTCAGTCCCCAGTACCCAAATCACCCTCCCAAACAAAACACCCCAAACCTTTATCTGTCTGTCTGTCTATCTATCTATCTATCTATCTATCATCTATCTATCATCTATCATTTATCTATCTATCTATCATCTATCTATCTATCTATCTATCTATCTATCTATCTATCTATCATCTATCTATCTATCATCTATCATCTATCTATCATCTATCTATCTATCTATCTATCTATCTATCTATCATCTATCTATCTATCTATCTATCATCTATCTATCTATCATCTATCTATCTATCTATCAATCTATCAATCTATCTATCTATCTATCTATCATCTATCTATCTATCATCTATCTATCTATCTATCTATCATCTATCTATCATCTATCTATCTATCTATCTATCTATCTATCTATCTATATTGGGCAATACATGCTACCAAACTCAAAGCTAAAAGGGGCACAGAGTGAGAAGCGAGTCTCCTGCCACCCTTGGATGGGTGCTCCTGGCCTCTGTGGCCAGTTTCTGCACCTGCTCATATTTCCCTCAGGGGTCCTGTGATTTGGGGATCCTGAGGAGGCATCCACAGTTGTGGGAAAGAGCTGGAGAGAGAGAGAGAGGAGGAGAAGTCTATGGTGGGGATGGGGTGGTGACAACCTGGACTTCAGGCTCACCAGGCGGGTGCCTGCGGAGGGAGGGTTTGATCAGACAGCGAGGGCAGGACGGCCTGCGGTCTCCAGCTCCCAGCCACTGGGATCAGGGAGGCCCATACCACTTTCCTTAGCATTATTGTCTGTTAGGTTTTTTTTTTTTTTTTTTTTTTTTTT
>PVJS01021230.1:0-31723 GCA_004027185.1 Glis glis
CTACCTCTGCGCTACGCCCCCGGCCCTATTTTTTATACTTTATTTTGAAACCGGGTCTCATGAAGTTGCGGAGGGCCTCACTAAGGAGAGAGAGAGAGAGAGAGAGAGAGAGAGAGAGAGCTGAGGCTGGCCGTGAACCCGGATCCTCCAGTCTCTGCCTCCCAAAGTACTGGGATTACAAGCATGCGCCACCACGCCCAGCTAAAAAAGGATTTTTAAGTGGCTATTTTAACTGTAGTAAATTAGGAAAAGTGCTTATAATGGAGGAAAATATAGAAAATCTCAACATAAAGGCATACAGCATAGAAAAGAACCAAATGAAAATTTTATAACTAAAAAAACAAAGTGAGTTGAATTTACTGGGTAGGTTCATAGCAGAATGGAGATGATGAAGGAAAGAGTCGGTGGACTAGAAGAAAGATTAATAGAAGTTATCCAACCTGAAAAAGCAAGAAAACAAAAATTGAGAAATTTGACAGAGATTTAAGAATTTGTGGATAAAATAAAGAGGTCTAACACAACTGTAATTGGAGTCCAGAAAAGAAGAAAGAGAATGAGTGTGAAAAGTAGCTGAAAAAGAAATGGGAGAAAATGTCTGCAACTTAATGTAAGATTCAGTATTGTAGATTCACTAAACTAAACAAACTCAGATCAAGGCAAATATAAATCAAGCTTTGGTCACATAATAGTGAAACTTCTGAAAAAACTAATGTAAAGGGAAAATCTCGAAAATGGCAGGATTAAATGACTTATTACCTATGGGGAAATAATGATTTGCAAAGCCTGACTTCTAATCAGAAACCATAGACACCAGAAGCTGATGGAACAAAGTCTTTAAATTGCAACATAAATAATGGAACCAGATAAGAACACCGAGGGAGTAGATAGAGAAGAGGAACTGAGGAATTAAGTAGAAGTGATAAGAGAGAGAGAGAACGAAATCCAAGAGTGGGAGGTGTCCTGGAAAATGTATGAGACAGGAGGGAATCATCAACCATGTGAAATACTGCTGCTTAAGTCAGAGTAGAGAATTGACCACTGGATTGAGCAACACAGAAGTAAGAATCTTCACAAGAACAGTTTGGCAGAATGGTGGCCTTAAACCTTGGTGGTTTAAGGTGTGGGTCTAGGAGAGAATGAGAAGAAAGGAACTGAAAATAATGAATGAAGGCAACTCTTTTAGAGTTCTGCTTCACATTTGGAAGAAAGAAATGGAGTAGTAGTTAATGTGGAAAACAGGGTAAAGAAATGGTTTTGTTACCATGTTGAATATCACAGTCCAGTAAAAAGCAAAACAAAAGTGAAAATGTGTGATAAAAAGAAAATGTCCAATGGTATTAAGTCTATAGGAGAAAAAAAGCCTGTTGGAATCAAATTTAAAAAATGTAGACATAAATATGTGAATTCTCTTTTTTCCTCCATATTGTGCAGACTTCACTACTTTTTTTTGTGGTACTAGGGATTGAATCCAGGGGCATTCTACCTCCAAGCTACACCCCCAGCCAGGGTCTCACTAAGTTGCAGAGGGCCTCACCAAGTAGCTGAGGCTAGCCACGAACCTGCTATTCTCCTGTCTCAGCTTCCCAAGTACTGGGATTACAAGCATGCGCCACCATGCCTGGCAGACTTTACTACTTATAATATGGTCATTTTAATGTAGTGTTTGAAAAATATGTCCACTAAAACTTATGTAAAATTTAATGATGTTATATATTACTTTGATTTGTTGTTTTGTATTTTTAATTTACGGACATTCTCCAAATAATGAATAGGCCATATTTCAAAAATTACATTATTTAAAAACTTACAATGCACTGTATAATAATATTGATGTTATCTGAGGTATTTTATCCTGGCCAGTCCACAACACCCCATGAAGTAGATAAGTTGTTTACTAATTATCTTGGAAGTTCCTGCTTTCAGACTTTATTTCTATGAGAAAACTTATTCTAATTTCTAACACAAGATTCTGGAACACATCTCCCATTATGAAGTGGGCCTGAAGGTGGCCCCTCATTCCCACTCTATACCCTCGTCTTCTAGCAGCGAGGGTGGGATAGGAAGGCTCTCATGGCCTCAAGGACTGAAGAGGTGGGGTAATGGAGATCCGGGTCACTTGTTTCCTCACCAGTGAAGATCCAGGCATCACTACACCTAGAGCATGAGAAGGGAGCTTTAAGCAGCTAGAGTGTGGTGGTGAGTTTCTGGCTATGTGACTGCTTCTCCCTAAGAGTGTGCTAAAGTCTTTCTGTGCTGGACAAGGTTATATGTGTTTGTATGTGTGCATTCCCATGGGAACTTTTTCTGAATATACTGAAATTCTGTTGACCTGCAAACCCAACATCTAAAAAATGCCAATGAATAATCTTTCATGATTAAGAGAGAAGTGACTAATAAATATACTAAAAGTCATTTTATTAGCACATAGACAGTCACTTCTGTGTATCTACGAGTTTTGCATTTGTGATCCAATGAAACATGGATGGAAAATACTTTAAAAAATTGCAACCATACTGAACATGTACAAACCTTTCCTTCCTGCCATCGTTCTCCAAGCAATATAATAAAACAAGTATTTACATATCATTTACATTGTGGTAGGTATTATAAGCAATCTATAAAGATGATAAAGTATATGGAGGATGTATATAACTTGGCAAACACTTTATATATGGGATTTAAGTATTCATGGATTTGGGTATCTAGAGGGGTCCTCTAACCAATTATCCATAGATATCCAGGAAAGCCTGTATTTTAAAGAGTGTACATGCAAAGTCCATTTCCTATGCATTTGGCACCTATAAGATTGTACAATGAGAACTGATGTATATGTGTAATGATAATACCCAGAGCAGAGGAAAATTCCTCAAGGGAATTCTGAATCATCCACAGTTCAATTATTTTCAGCATAGATTTAGTACCCTTTATAAATCTTTGAACATTGACAAACCGTGTAATTCTTGGGTAAAAGGAATGCTAACCAGAACAGCTTCCAATTATGGGGGTGAAAACTTGTAGTTATTCCCTTAAGTGGAGAAACACTTTAGATCAATGAAGTAATTTTTTTGTTCTTTTCTTCTTGATCTTCCAAGTCATTATTATAACTCTCCACTCACAATTTTCTGCCTATCTTAAGATATAAGGTGTATATTTTTAGATACACATTGGGCCTTAAGAATTGGAGGTACATTTGTGAGGACATCGAATGACTTTAAACTTGTTTGATGGGCTATGTTTTTGAAATCTCAAATGCACGAGGAAGCATGTGGGTTCAAAAGGTTTAAAGTCATTGTAATTATGACTCATTGAGAGTATAAATTACAGCTAAGTAATTTTCTTGTTTCAAAAGAAATGGGTACACAGATGTATATTCTCAATACTTACAGAGTCTTAATTGCTTGCCATGAGGTAGTATTTAGGAGCATGATTAAATGGGTTTAGACACATGAACAGAAAGAAAACTCCAACAGGGAGTGTATTTGTTAACACTGAGATTGAACCTAAGAGTTATAACTTTCTCTGATTCTTTAAAAAGATGCATGTTGCTGATGTGCACATTATTAGAAATTAACTGAAATGTTCATAAATGATCTATTTTATGCTGATTCATTGGTATTGTTTTTCAAATAATAGTTGCTATTTTAAATCTCACTTTACAAAAACTGCACATTCTTAAGTACCAAGATCGCTATAATTCTGTTCTTCTAAGATATCACTGGTGCTGTGATAAGGAGTTATTTGTTCAATCAGGACCTGTGGGGCTTTCTTAACCTCTTATAAACTTAAGTGCCAATCACCAGGCTGGATATAATTATGCTTTGGTGATTTTTTTTGAGTTTTAAAGGCTAATGGATAGCCTCAAGTATTTAAATAACTGCTTGAACTTTCTTAATTGATACAAACTGTCTATAAGAATTCCACTCTATCTAGTATGCCACCTGAACAGCTTTATTTTAGGTTTATCTACTTAATTAATAGTGTTCAATGGTACATGATATTTGTATGAACCTTTGACTTACTGAACTGTATAAGAGAGAACCATTCTAAGTCATTTTTAAAGTTATATACCACTTTCATAAATTAATATATTGGAATCAATGTTTGTAGGCTAGATCAGCAAATTAGTATGTTGTATCCAATTTTGTTAGTCTTTTGTAAACATACTAAAACTTACATGTATCTAAATTGTTATTCCTAATTTTGCATGTTAAAAATTTATATGGATGCATATTTACCTTTCAATTAACATTAAGGTACCCATGTAAATTTTTGAAAACTATAAAATGATTTAATGTTTGAATATGACAGATAATTATTTGAAGATTTTTTTAATTTTTATTGTAGGGTTCTACTGATTTTCTTCATTAAAATAATCAAAATATGTTTGGAGGAATAATTGGGTTCATAGATTATTGTTAAAATATTCTACAATGTACATTAAATATTAGCCTGAACCACAATTGATATAATATGAGTTTTTATAACAGAAATTGTGGAAGTACAAGGAATTATAAACAAGAAAATGACTTTTGGAAATTTTCATTGAGAACCTTCATATTAAAGATCTGCACTAACTAGATATTTTTGAGTCTGACTCTGACGCTTCGCAGCATGCCTGTCATGTGACATCAGGCACGTTATGAAACTTCTGTGAGCAGCTATTTCCACATCTGTAAGATGGGAAGTAGTTATGAAGACCAGAATAATTATGTCAAATACTCAACACTTCTTATTTTGTGGACACTCAGTAAATGCTACCTTATTGTTATTATCCCCACAAAAGAAATGTCTTGGCTTTTAGTTTCGCTTTGATTATAACAGGACTTATGACTCGGAATTGGCTTTAGATGACCTTAAACTAGTTTCAAACTTAAAATTATGCCTTCAAAATAGTAAGACCTGACATCATTAATGCTATTCATAACAATATTTCAGATTCTGAAGTTACTCTTTTTCTGAAAAATAGCTACTTGAGAAGGTTGCCATTTATTTGAATGTATACATTTTGGTATGTTTAAAAACTATTGATGCTCTATAATCACTGATATATCAATTTTTTATTTTTTGTATTCTGTCTTGAGTAGATGTTTATATACAATCATATTAAGTCATTAGGTATTATTAAATCTAAATCATGAAGCTGATCATTCCCAGATTGCTGACCTGTATACTAGTCTTTTTGTTTGATAGTTTTTATTTGGAAAGAAGTTTGTGTGTGTATTTGTGTATCTTTCTTTTTTTGGTATTATGATTGAACACAGAAGAAATTGCCACGTAGATACTTTCATTTTCCCAATCTCGATTTTTACAATGGACCTCATAGGTCAAACTGTTTATCCTATTATTAAGATTTATTTACAGAATGGCACATAATAAGAAATTCTAACCCTTGCCATTTCAATAAGAATGATTTCTGCAATGTTTTTATAGGACTAAATTTCAAGATCTCATGACTTCCAATCAATCCTAAGTGGTAGAGACTTTGTGGTAGAATTTTAGTAGATGCTGATATATTTCTGTCAGAAATTGTAACCAGGCTTAAGTTCCACTTAATGATATTCTTGAAATGAGCAGAGTACCAAGGTATTAACTGTCCATAAGGGCTCACCTTACTTTTAAAAAGTGTTTACAATATTCTGGTGAGATATACAAAATAATTACCACAGTTTTCTTTGTGGAAAAAATAAATGTTTTGTGTTCTAAATGTTTACATATTTTGAACTCTCAATGAAGGCATGTGTTCTTTATTTTGCTGAGACATTGTTTTAAAATCCTCTGTTTAAATTATTCTTCCCTGAGCTTTAGCAATAATTATAGGCTCGTATTGAGCAGCTCATCAAATTTTGGGTAGAAAACAACAGAAATAATAACAAGAGACATTCTGAGTTTAGAGGAACTGAACCCAAAACTGAATTCAAAGCGAATCATTTTTATTTTGGGTCTACATAATAGAACTTGGATACCTACATGGATTTAATGTACCAATTATTTTCTTGACATGCAACTTTAAAAAAATCTATATAGACCACCTATTAATATAAAAGTGAGACTCATTTAAACTTGCTATCTCTCATTCTGTTGGAAAGATATCTGTTTAGAACTATAGGAAATAAGGGCAAGTGTACACATTTCTCATAATAAATTAATAATGAAGGGAGAGATATCATTACCACGTTGTAAATTATACAGTAAGTCTTAGGTGATTTATTTAGTACCTTAAACACCCAGGAAATTTCACTAGTTGGAAGCAATTGGTAATGCATATTAATTGTATGCTTCATCCCACATCTGAAATAAAAGGAGAATGTCAGGAATAGACTAATTCTGGTTTCCTTTTGAATATCATATTTTAATTTCTTTTATGTTTCTTTAATCTTTTCAGCAGTGCTTAAGGATTTGGAAGATGTTGATTAAAGCGTTTCCTCTGATTAATTATATTTTGGCTTTCAACTGTTGTATTTTCTTTTAAAATCAAGTATGCACACATTGTCTGGATTATAAGAGCATCTGCTCTTCCCAGTCTCTGCAAATATTTATATAAATCTAACTGCCACCCTATTCCCTCCAAGTTCTCACTGCTTGGCTAATACTGATTGCATCTCCTCATTAAGCCATCTTCAGGATATGGAGACATAAATAAAGCAGATGAACAGCCTGCATTTCAGGGATATTTGTGCTCATGGTTTGCCATTTAACTCATGCTATTAAATTCTCAGAATTCATTCTGAAAACATAGGGTTTCCTTTACCTCTCCTTTCTTTAATTAAAAATTTGATTTTTATTAACCTACAAGCTACTTTGGATACAATGATGAGGCCTGTATAAAAAAGATATACTGTATTGTACATACTTGATAAAATCAATAGGACTAAAAATTTAGAATTTATTAGGGAGTTTAAAGATAACACATGGATGTTTAATATCTCCTATGTTTATTTGCCTTTCATCCCTAGTATTTGTTCCTTCCTTTTAAAAATTTATCTATGGGGTGAGAAAATACATAAAGATGGAACCTCTCCACCCGGTTTGAATACTAATATTTTCTCTGAAGATTGTCCTTTCCTTGGGTTTCCTCGACTAATTGCAGCTGTCATAGGGGACAGTACTTTAATCTGGAGACTTAGATTTATTTTATGCTTTGATACAGAGTGAGAGACATCTATTTGATTTCATTTTACAGATTGTCCTTTGTCCATGTAGTTTCTGTGGACACATGTTTTTTTTTTTGATAGTAGATTTCTAAGACTGAGAATTTCTGTTCTTCCAGCTTTATGTAATTATGTTCAAAGGGGTTTGAATTAAAATGGAACAGATGTGTCCATCTTTAATTATGGTGTAACAAATTGTGTTACTCTAAGGCTTTATTAAGTGAAACGCTCATCTTTATGTAATAATGGGCCAGACAGTTTCAAAATGATAACAGTGAACACAGAGTATTGCCTATGCCACTTAGACTTCAAAAGAACAGTTCAAACGCAGAGGATGTGTACGTGGAGCAGGAAGATAGTATGGAAAATGTACATATTTGTTTTTTACTCTACGTTAAGTAGAAACAATCATTAGAAACATATGATCTTCAATGGTATCTAAACAAGACAAAAAAGGTATCATTTGATTTCACAGATAAGTCTAAAGAGTAGTGGGACTATTTAACTCTCTGTATTAGAAAGTACCATTTTAAGGTCCCCCCAAGCCCTTTTGAATTCTCATGTATTCACATATAAATGGGTAGACAGGAAAGCCTCCCTTTACCACTTATAAGTCAATACTACAAAGGATTACCCCAAAATACCAAAAAATAACCTTAGAAGAATATGTGGAGGTACAAATCTTGTGACATGAACCCGTTTCAGTATTTCTACTTCTATTATACCTCATTGTTTTTGCTTCTGGACACCTTCAACTCCTTATATCTTTTCCGTTCCTAATCCAATCTGTCACCGGTTATTTTTATTTCTACATATTTTTCTTACATACTCTTGCTGCTTCATTATCAATTCTCCTCCCCTCCCCCCAATCCAGGCTCCATAACCTCATACCTGGATAACTTTATCAGTTTTTAAACAAGTTTTCTTGACCCATTTCTCTCCCCTTCCTATTCTTTGCTTCAATAATTGCCAATTAATGTGAAAACTAATACTTTTAGTTTGACTCATCATTTCTTAAAAGATTGTCATAGATTCAAGTTGTTTATTGTACAAGGCCATATTTTTTGACTCGGCCTTCAGGATCAACCATACTTGCTACACACCTTCTTGTCACCACTCAATAAAGTGAGTGGCATGAAGTGCCATGACTTTCATGAAGGGCCTTCTCCTCCAGTAATCAAGCCAGCGTCCTCTGTTCCCTTTATTCTCCCTCTTCCCTCCCCTCCCCACAACTACCACCATGCTCTCTCACCAGCCTAGGATGGATAGTGGATGTCTCTTTGTCATGAAACCCTCTTTCTTGAAAGGCCAGATTCTCCATGATAAGTTTTTCTTTTTTCATTTTAACTTTTCTCAGAGTTGTGAGTTCAATTTCAGTTTACACTCCTTCATTATTTTCCAAATGTTTTTGACTCTTCTTCTTAAAGATTGTAATCTTCAAGAAGACTTATTCATACAGTGGGTTCATTGTAAGTAATAAATTGGTTGATTAATTCATGTGCCCTCTTGAGGACCTCATTTCTAGGACTGTATTACTGGGATGAGCTGGAGGCAGAAAGATAAGTTGAACAAAATAAAATTCAGGAAATACATATATGCTATTTTATCATAGTAGCCATAAAATTGCTGGTATTGAGGGAAAATTTCATAAAATTCAAAGATGAGAAGAAAAAAAATTTAACTTTACAGAGCTGTAGTAAACAGATGTTGAAAGAGTCACTTACCGGGTTATCCTCCAGCTTTCAAATTCAAGACAAATTAGAACAAAGGACTAAAATAAATATAAAGAAATCATGAAGGACATTAAATAAAAACACAGAGCTATGAATTTCAAAGCAGAATACACATCCGGGGAGCTTTGTTGATATGTTTCTTCACTATCCAGGGCTGCAGCTTTGGTCCTTAGGCTCATAATGAGCTGCAGGTCATTGTCCTTTGTCTCCCCTATCCCTTTTTCCCACTACACAAACACACTCCCATTTTCCAGATACCAGGAAGGGAACAAAGCTTGATTTTCTGTGTCTATCAGTGGTTTGATACTTCTTCCTGTTAATTCTCAACATAGAACTCATCTGAGGGCTAAGAGTACTTTGAACTCTAAGCTAGAAATACGACAAGAGCTAAAATTGAGTTACTTATCTCATATTAGAAAGTGAAGAAATCTCGATCATTGGATCCACTTGGCTTACAAAGTGTATTTTATGACTGGGACATTCAGCCAGTCCTCCACGTCCACAAGTTCTGCATCCACAGATTCAACCAGCTATGGATCAAAAATATTTGAAAAATAAAATTTAAAAACTGCACCAGTACTAAATACGAACAGACTTCTTCCTGTTGTTATTCCCCAAACAATACAGTATCACAACCATTTACATAGAATTTGAATTGTTTTAAGGATTTAAGTAATCTAGAGATAATTTAAAGGATACAGGAGAATATGTATAGGTCATAAATAAATGATAAATAAATAATGAATAAAATAATAATAAATAAATAAAATTATAAAACAAAATAAAATGATGATGTATAAATACTACATCATTTTATGAGGGACTTAAGTATCCATGGATTTTGTTATCAGAGGAGGTCCAGGAACCAATTCTCCTTGGTTCTGAGGCATGACTGGATACAACAAATAAAATATTTTTCTTATCTTTTAGTAACCAGTTCAAATAAACAAAGTCTTACTACAGAGTGTAGACTAGAGACAGAAATTAAAAATAATATCCAGAATCATATTACTCAAAGATGAGAAGAAAGAAATACAAATGAATGCTAACATGAATGATATCTCAGTAGATAAAGACATATTTTTGTACATAAAAAATTGGTACAAAGTGGATATGATGACTTCAAAAATGTTTTGGATATGTGTATTTTGTTTTTATAATTTTAAAATGACTACACTTACTGCAGAAAATTCAGAGAAAGACCAAAACACAAAACCAAAAATTTACTCCCGTCCCTCCACCTTATGATAACCTTGGACAAGAAAGATATCTTACCAAGATGGTAAGATAGATATTTTACCAAGATTAAACTTTGTGTATATAGGTAGACATTTTTGCAAGTATTATATCTGATATGTTACATATTAGAACTCTATATACTGTTCAATAAAAATTTTATTAACAATATAGTTATTTCCCATGTCAAATATTATAATACACTGAACTGTCTATGTCCAATTAAAAAGCAACACTAAATGTAAAATAATTCCCATTTCCCCTATTAAATGGCTAATGTATTTAGTTAAAAGATGTATTTAACATAATATATCTTAATAAGTACTAAATTCATTTTAAAATGTTGAATTAAAAAATCTCATATTCTATGAAACATTTTAGCTTTTCATAAATGAAGGCATTCTTTTGAGTCACCAGTTTTTCAGAACCCATCATTTATATTTTCGTATCTGTTTATGATGCTGTTACTGGAAATTTTATCCTAAATCATGAATATCCATTTACATAACATTAAGACATTTAGTATTTTTGTTAAACTCCACAAGATAACCATTTATTCTATTTTAGAATAGAATACTGTTTATTCTATTATAATACTGTTATTTACACTGTTTTAGACAGTGTTTTGCCTGTTATGATATGCAATAGTTGGTATTGTGTGGGCAGAGTCCAGGAATAACTATTAAATCTATGCTAATTTTATCCAATTCCCATTTTCTACTATTTTAGTCATGTTAACTCTCTCATCTATCTAAATATGTATACACAAATAAAACTAAAGTTGATAAAATCAATTTTAGGGTAATATCTTCAACCAATTCCTAAAATGCTATTCTTGACAATGTAATTGAGAAATTATCCTTTGAGAAGATTGATTTTAAACTAACTCACTTTATTTTTGAGGACTCGTTTCTGGGGAAAGGAATTTATCTTATATTTGAGAATATAGGTTAGAGGAAAAGGATGTCAGGATCATGTGAAATATGTATTTGAGATTTTCTGATTGTTTAATACTAGTAAGAGCTTTCTTACTTTGTAATTTGGCAATTAGACATTTTTTTAAAAAAGAATATTGAATGCAAGAGTGACTTTATAGACTAACTAATCTAATTCTTCCATTTCATAAGCGGAGAACTAGTGAGACTAAGAGAACATGATTCAACTCCACAGACGTTTACAGGGAGAGTTCAAATTAGGCAGGAGACGGCTTATTCCTCTGCACTCAATATCGTATTGAGGTATAAACTTATGCATAGAACTAATTCATCCTAAACTTGTTCCAGAAATTTAGAACAAATTCCAATAAATTCCACCAGCCTTGTAAATTATACTTCAGAATATTTTCCCTTCATGTTTCTTTTAAGAAATCCTATACAGTAGTTGTTGTCTAATATAATAAAAGCAAATTTTTAACCACTTCTCTTGGTAGATATTTTCTTTTTTAAAAAAATCTGGTTAGAAACAGCTTCCTCTATTATACTTTTCTTTTTTTTTTTTGCGGTTCCCGGGGATTGAACCCAGGGGCTTTCTACCTCCGCGCTACACCCCCGGCCCTATTTTTTATACTTTATTTTGAAACCAGGTCTCATGAAGTAGCAGAGGGCCTCACTAAGGAGAGAGAGACAGAGAGAGAGAGACAGAGAGAGACAGAAAGAGAGAGAGAGAGAGAGAGAGAGAGAGCTGAGGCTGGCCGCGAACCCGGATCCTCCGGTCTCCGCCTCCCAAAGTACTGGGATTACAAGCGTGCACCACCACGCCCGGTTTATACTTTTCTTATATCGGAAAAATTTTTTAGATGAGATATGGTTAAAAATTTCACTCCTTCATTCTCACATATCTCTGGATTTTGAAAAGACATTAATTTATTCATTCAATAGCCTTCCACTTACTGAATCAATGCTGTTTTGCACTGAAACCTAATCTATATGCTCAAATATAAAATAAATTCCTTTTCCCCAGAAATGAGTCAACAACAGACAAACAGAAAGAAACAAAAGGGAGGGAGTTAGTTTAAAATCATTTTTCTCACTCTTTGTGACTGACTAATCTCCCTAATATGTGGAAGCTAGGGAGAATGGGACTTAGAAGGGACTCCAGACAAAGGAGAAAACTTTAGATGAGCAAGAAGGGGACCTAACTGAGGGGGATGAGAGGGGGGAAGAGGGAAACCCACTAATGCACACAATGTGTATGCACACATTTATCAGAGTCATTCACTATGTTGAGCATGAAAAGGAGGGAAGGGGGAAGGAATAGGGTGGGATTTGAGGACGGGCTAAATGAGCAATGTGTGTGTGCATGCTTCTGATACCCTGACACTTATCAAAATGTATAACTACAATGCACCAAAATGAATATATTTTAAAAAATCATTTTTCTCAAAGGGTGATATCTTAATTCTTTGTCTTGAGTAGCATTTTAGGAATTGGTGAAGATATTAGCCTAACAATACAAGGTTTGAGGAAATGAATAAAAAATATAAAAATTTGTGATAGTCTTAGGGCTATCCACAATATTCTAGTTCTTTTAAGGTATGGTATGATTAAATAACATTTGTCTACCATTATATATTGCCATTAGATATAATTTTTTTAACTTGCTTGTCACAATTTAATTGCCTGATTCTGACTCTGTACAACTTTTGTTTCCTTGGCATGGAACCGTAATTGAAAGGGAGCCTCTGTCAGCTTGGATTACTGCATGACCACAGTAAACAGAGCCATTCTCCTGGCCAAGGTTGGGAAAGTACTATGAAAGTATTAAACTACTGAGATTCGGGGTGTTGTTATAACAGCTTAATTTAGGCTTTCTTTATAGAAAGAAAATTTTGGCTTTTAAGATCCCTTTAATTCAGTGGAATAGAGAGAATAATAATTACATACAAATGATTTAATATTTAATATAAAATATGTTTGTATATGATGTAAAGACTAAGGAAATACTTTTGTGAAGAGATCAGGCTTAGGAGTCAGATAGTTCTTACTTGAAATCTTGACTCCTGAATCTTTTAGGTAACCTAAGCTACTAAGTTTTGTAAGCCCTTTCATATTATAGAATATGGGTAATAATAACATTTAACTCATAGGGTGGTTGTAATAATTAGATAAGCTGCATGATAAACACTCAAGAAAACAGCAGCAACTATTATTATTTTCTAAATCCATATGTGATGCAGAATGGGTGATGTGGATGTAACACATCTTTATTTAAGTGACAGACAGTATCCTGAAAGTTGGGTAGTGTAATGGTTTGGATTTATAATGACCCCCAACACCTCACAGAGAGTAGGCAGTCATGTTGGAGTCTGGGCACGGTTGCTGAGGATGGGTCCCTAGTGGTGTGGCCTTGGGAATTATATACGTTTCCCACTCCCCCTGCTCTCTCTTGCTTCTGGCCTCCATGACGTGAGAGCAGAGCTCTTGCTGCCTCCCTCTGTTTCTTACCACCATGCCCTAAACTCTGCAGACCCAGCCTGACATGGACTGAACTCTGAAATCTCCAAAAGCTGTGAAGAAATACATCTTCCTTCTTCTACGTGGTATGGACAGTTGTTTTAGATCACAGCAGTGAGAATGTTGACTGAAGCAGGTAGTTAATGAACAGCAAATGGGCATTTCAGGCAGAGGCATGGGTGAATAAGATAGGTGAGGAAATGTTATCACAGAACACAGGTGAGTGGTGAGAAGTGCAGCTAGAAAAGAAGGCAAGAATGAGGAAAAATACACCTGTCTATCATGGCTAGGAAGTAGGGTATCCTGATGGTAATGGAAAAGCACTAAATGTTTTAAGATCAAGTTAACATTTTAGAAAGATTATTAAAGCAGCAATGTGGAAGAAGGATTAGAAGAAAAAAACGAGATTGAAAACAGAAATCTCTAAAGATGTGGCTAACTTCTTCGAGGTAATGAGTGTGGGAATACATTCTACTCATCATAATTGAAACCAGGGATGCATGTGGCATCATAAACAGGGATTTCTTGATGTCAGAGCTTGGAATGGAAGCCTAAGTGTCACCAATGTTCTAAAGGCTGTAGGAAGTAAAGTATTCTTGGGAGAATAAAAGGGAAGGGGAGGAAAAGTAAGATAGGAACCAGGAACCGTGACTATCATGGAGCCAAAGTAGAGGGGACAATGTGAGCAGGGGATGATCAACACTGTGGACATGGCAGAAATGCAAAGTAAGAAAAACTGTTAAGAGTCTTTATGCTATTGGAGATTCAAGAGGTCACTAATGATGTGTGTGGAAGAGTTTTGGTAGATTGGTAGAGGTTAAAGGTTTACTCCCAGGCAAATGGAGCTCCTGCCCAGAGTCTGCACTTTGAAAGGACCCCACTAGTCCACTGACCACATCTGTACCCAAAGCAAGGAATGTACAGTCCAAAGGGACACACTGTACTGAACAACTTGAGAAATCTGGATCTAAATATCTCTGATCACACTTACAGAAACTACAGACTTCTACAAATTTTCCCATTAGTACTACTTTCTGATATATTTTTATTTTTTTCTAATTTTCCTCACTTTTTCTTTGACTCGTGTCATGTAAAAGTATGTTATTTTTTAAATAGTTGAACATTTTCCAGATTTCTTTCTTTCATTGATTTCTAATATTCCATTGTGGTCAAATAACATACTTTTTATGACTTAAATGCTTTTGAATTTATGGAGACTGGCTTTATGGCTAGACTATGGTTTGTCTTGGCAGATTGCTTTTGAAAAGAATATGTAGTCTGATTTGGGGTGCAGTGTTTCATAACTATTCTTTCTCACATTTATAATTAGGTTGCTTCAAGTTGTCCCATAGTTAATTGTTACTCTTTAGATTTTCATATTATTTTCCCTCTCTGTGTTTCACTTTTAATATTTCTATAATAATGTTCTCAAGTTTACTAGGTTTTTCTTTTGTGATATCTAATTTATCAATAAACCCCTTAGGGTATTATCCCATTTCAGTCATAGTGTTTTTCATGTCTATGAGTTAGAGTTGGGTTTTTAAAAATACCTTTCTTATCTCTACCTTCATAAAACTGTTATAAACATTTTATTGGCCTCTTCTAATTCTAATATACCTGTGCTCTGGTTCCATTTTATTTTGTTTATTATTTTATTTGTGCTTTCTATCTTTGCTTGCTTGCATGCTTGGCAATTTTTAATTTACAAGTTTTATAACCTTTGATTGGATGCCATGCATTGTGAATTCACCTTTTTCAGTGCTAGCTATGTTTTGTGTTTCTATAAATATTCTTGAACTTTACTCCAGGATTTTTTATTTTATTTTATTTTAATTTTTTTGTAGTACTGAGGATGAGACCTAGGGTCATTCTATCTCTGAGCTATACTACCAGCCCTATTTTATTCTTTTGTATTGAAACAGGGTCACACTAAATTGCAGAGGGCCTCACTAAGTTGCTGAGGCTGGCTACAAACCTGTGATCCTCCTGTCTCAGTCTCCCAAGTACTGGGATTACAAGCATGCACCAACATATCCGGCTATTCCAAGATTTATTTAAGTCACTTGGGAACACTTTGATTCTTTCTGATTTTCCTTCTGACTTGCTTGCTGAGGCCAGTTCAGTGGTCAGTCTAGGGTTGATTTTTGCTTACGACTGAGGCAAAGATCTGGCTGAGTATTCACCCAATTATCTGTGCAAAAGTGTTCTTAGTATGCGTGGTGAGAACACACTCTTCCTAACCTTGTGTTGGTGCTGAGCATTGGGGCTGTTATTTTTTTCGCCTGGCTTTGGGTAGTCTTCTCAGACACAAGCACTGATATTTCTCTGCATGATTTTTGAGGGGATTCTTTGCAGATATCCAGGTTTTTTTCTCTGATTCTCTGTCCTGAGAATTCTAGTAGCCACATTCTCCCTGCACCATCAGCAATGTTTCCTCAGCTCAGGGAGTATACTGGGATCCTCCTGGATTCTCCCTCCCATGCCACAGGTGGAGAACTCTATCAGGGCCGTAAATGAAAGAATGCGTAGGGCGTATTTGTTCCCTATCTCTTAGGGATCACTGGCATTTGTTGACTGGCGTCCCATGTCATGAAATACATTGTTTGATCTCTTTTGTCTGTTCTTTTAGGAAAATTGTTGCTTCAGGTGGGATAGTAAATCTCTTCAATGTTACTCCATCTTGGGAAGAATCAGGGGGTTTTATTAGCTTGATTTATAACTTTTAAATATTAAAAATTATTGTATATAAGCCTGTACTTTTCCCCTGGACTCAGCAAATGCTAGGGAGGATCTGGGAAAATGTGAGAATGGAGTGTGAAAATATGAGGGAAGAAAGAGGGATAATTCATATAACAACAAAGCCTCAAAGAGGGGGCTTGTATATTAATTAATTTTTTAATATAAAGGAGATATAAATGATGCTTGAGGGATATAGTAAATATTTAGAGATACTGTTGATTATTGACATATAAAAGGATTACTGAACCATAGAAATAGCATAATTGCTTTTTTAAGGTCTTAAATTTATGGTTGTATTAATTCCCAGAGTGACATATTTTTCATCATTTTTCAACAGTCGTGGCGTAGAGCAGAGCAGTTATTTGGTTAAATTTATCTATGACTTATACAGAGAAAAGAAAATACTGAAGCACAGATTTTAAACTGGATATGAAAAGAATCAAAAGTAAATTAATAAGTTTCAGAATAAATGAAAAAACCACAGCTAACACTTAATTAGCACCTACTTTGTGCCATTGTGTTCCATTTTTATATTCATAGCTAGTATGTTAGGTAGTGATGAGAATTCTCTAGGTTGGACATAATTCCATTTTCTTTAGATGAGAAAATTGAGGCCTTGACCAAGTTTACACAGGAAGTGAGTGATTCAGGATGTGGATCCAAGCAGCCTGATTTAAGAGCCCACACGATAACCACTGACTATATTGCCAATGAGCTTAAAATAGAAATGGATTAAGATACACAAGAGAGCTGGAGGGATTGGAGGTTGTGGTCAGAATGCAGGATATTAATGTTAGAAATGTCAGAGACAAGAACAGCTTTGGGTGATGCTTGATCTAAGGTGGTTGGCTGAAGTAGAGTTGAAGAGAAGGTGATTAGAATTGGGGTAATTTAAGAACTTTAGGTGAGGTTTTGATAACTCATGTTCACAGACATGAAGCTCACCCAAGGACATTTGGCTGAATTGGAGGTAGAGGGTAGAATAATAAAATTTTAATTTTCCACATTGTTTGTCATGTGAGGACAAACTGAGTTTGTCCTCATTGAGTTGAGGAACCCTAACATTGAATATCTCATTTTATTGGGAAAGAAGAGTTCCCAGGTCCTCCCTGCCAGCAGACAATTTAATAAACAGATATTCTTGCTTTTTTGATGAGCATTTCTCGTCATCACTTCTGAAGTCATCTGGGGTCTTCCCAAGGAAAGTTCTTCACACCGTTGCTTGGGACTTCATTTCCCAGCAGTGAGTCTTTGGTCATGTTTGGTCTGACACTTTCATCATGCAGTGACACAGAGAAACTCCAGTAGTTTCTAAGGGTAGGGTCACCTGAAGTTTCTTGCAGTAAGAGGAATTCACCAGAATGAATCTAAAGGGCCAAAGGTTGTGGCATCCCCAAGTTTCTTGGCTGTTGAGTTAATCTTTGTGTGGCAATGTCACAGAGCATCAGCCCTCCAATGTCATCTTAAATCAGGAAAAATTATTATTATTATTATTATTATTATTAACAACATGCTCCTTTAAGAGGCTTACCATTACATAAATTCTCTAGTGGAGATTGAAGGGTATGTGGTGCACATTTCAGCCTAAGAAAGGAGACCATTGTCATCAATCCTATATTGTACCCAATGAGATTATAATGTAAAAATCAGCCCCAAAGTTACTATATTTTGTCAGTAGTCTCTTTCATCTGATTTTGTTCAGTGTGTGTTTTCTGCTTCATTGCATTTGTTCCTCAGTGGAGAATTTTAAAATTCTCAGTGGAGGAGTTTCATCCTCATTTTAAACTCCAGCACTTTGAGGGACCTGTACCAGGGTGTGGATTTCCATTTACAGTGGGCTCCATGATCATAATCTTCAGAGAAGAGCAGTGACGAGGTGGCACTGGTTTTAAGTCCTGTCAGTGTGTGTAGCATTAAGCCACAGTCCCATGTGGGCATCATGTCATCATGTTCTCGGATGTGTTGACTAAGAACCCAATGATGCTGGTAAGGCATAAAATCAACCTATAAGGCAAATTAGGAAAGATAATTTTTTCTTAAAGCAATTTGAAGTTTTTACATGAGGAAATCCTAAAGTTTGGTTTTCAATTGAGTCTTCAAGTTGAAAACAAAATCCTGTATTTCCTCAAGCAATAATTCTGTGTCCCCCAGTATGTTTAAAGTTCAATAGCTACAGAGTAATTTTAATTATAGCATTAAAGTGATCTCCAATTTCTAGGATTAAGGATGATAAATAGGCAGTGGTTATACTGAAGTGGGTGGAAAGAAGGGCAAAAGAAGAGTGAAACATGTAATTGGAGCCAACACAAAGAAAAAGGGCATATTTCTTAAGTAGGGGCATAACTAATACTGTAAATGGAAGTGTTCTTTTCAGAAACTTAGTTTTTGCCCAAGCCCAAGCACTTGTTATTATCAAGAGTAGTGTAGTAGTTCACAGGAATAAAATAAGAAATGAGAGTGAAAAATAGAGTTACATAGTTACTGGGGAAGCTGAGACTTTGTGATAGTCATGCTCAGTATTTGTGGTTGAGGTTCAAAATGTGTTGTGGGGACAGATATAGGAAATTTAGAAAGGATGCAATGAAGCACTTGAGCAAATGGCTTAGTCCATTCTCAATTCATTTTTCATGCATTATTGCTCTCCAAAATTTAAAATTAATATAGAAAGAGTTCTAAAGGTTTTGGAGACAACAACAACAAAAAAGGTGTTCTAAAGAGATTCCACATTGCATAATTAACAGTCAGACATTCGCGTTTTAAGAATTAGTCTTTAACTTTGTTGCAGACAGAAATTTGGAAAACAGATCAGTAAGTCTGATCAGGTTAATGTAAACCCTCACACCAACAAAATGAGCCCTGCCCTTTTCCTGACTTGCAAATAATCCATCTGATGCTGCTGAGCAGTAAAGACCTGAAGAATGTGTTATCTAAATAATTTGTTTTGGTCCATAGGAATGAGTTAATTTGCAAAGGTTTGTTGCAAAAACCTCATTTGGATAGCATTTGTTAACAATGCAAATCTTTTGACTAATGGTAAGATGATAATATTTGTTGGTTCTTCCAAGTAAACAGATTTGTTTCCAGGAATTTGAGTGATGGAAAAAATGACCTTTAAACCTAATTTTCAAGTGGTAGAGTCTGTTGTGTTGTGAAAATGCATATACAAATATTTTGGAGCATATAAATCTCTAAGGAATTATGGGGAACAAAAAGTGACGAGATAAACAATATGGACTTCAGATGGCATTGCTAACTTTTTCTCTTAGAAACAAATTAGTTTTGTAACCTATGTTTGGAGGAATTCTATACTAATGAAGAATGAGTTTCATTGTGAAAACTGTTTCTAGATGAGTGTAGATGTTTCTGCTGATTTTTCCATTAATAACCCTTTGTTGAGGGATTACTAGCTGCCAGGCTCATATCTGGGCACTGAGGATACAGTAGCATAACAATACATAGTGTCTGCCTTCAAGGAGGTAACATTTTCTTTCTGGGAAACAGACAAAGAAAGGAAATACTATGTATCTTATAATATCAAATAGTGGTATGTTCAAAGGAGAAAATGAAACTGGTAAATTGTTTAGAAGGTGACTGAGGAAGACAGGTGTGATGGTACGAGCCTGCAGTCCCAGCTACCTGGAAGCCTGAGGCAGGAGAATCAATTGAGAGAGAGAGAGAGAGAGAGAGAGAGAGAGAGAGAGAGAGAGAGGCTACTTCAGCTGGGCTGGGCTGGTTGGAGAAATGCTGCCTGAAGAGGTTGTATTTCATTTGGGATCTGAATGATGAAACAGACACATTAAGATATGCGGGAAGAGGTCTTGGGAAGTAGTCATAATTAAAAAATCCCAGATTAGGGACAGCTTGGCATTTTTTTTAGGGGATGGAAAAAAGGCTAATAGGCTTTCCTCTGCAAGAAACAGGAAAACGAATCCTGGTCTAAACAGGATACTTTGGATGACATTACTAGGAGTGAAAAGGCCAGGTATTTTTCAGGATTGTTTGATCCCATCATCAAGAAACTAGAGGTTTTTCCTGCTTTCCACTCCCCATGCATTTGCATTAGTTTTGATCTGTTTCCATGGCAGGGAAGTCCACTTTGTTACTAGGGTAGATGCCATACCCACCAGAGCTGCCTCACCCAGGTCCGCAGGGCTCGAAAGTGAAGACCCAAAAGTCTCTTGGAAGAATGGGGAGGAGCTTTCTCAGAAGCTCTGTAAACCTCTCCTCACACATTACCCAAATCCTTCAAATGATCAGTTCTGAACTAATCTGGTGAGGGAAATAGAACTACGGTTAGATATATCTGGGAGAGGGGCTCCACACTCTCCATATTGCTGAGACCTGAACTGCATGACAGGATAAAAGAAATCATGGGAGGTGGGAGGGGAAAAGGAGGATTAAGGAAGGAAACAGTTCAAGTAATGCCTTGGCAATATATAAAGGTATTATTACTGCTTTCACTAGCATGTGCAGAGAGGGAGGAGTAAGGGTCAGGGCGGGATGTGGAAGGAGTTACACCTAGAGCCGTGTGCATAAATATTTGTATCACATTGAACCCCATTGTGATATATACTTAAAATGCATTAATAAGATTATAAAAAATCATAATTCTTTTTGGAGGAGGAGGATGGGGAAAACTGTTGGTCAGGCAACCTATGGATGATAGGTCCAGCTACTCTGGCTATGGCATGATGAAGAGGAGAGTGGAAAGAAATGAGGTCAGATATTTGGGCAAAGGTTAAATTATGATGAATCTTGTAGGATATTGGGTTTGCTTTCTACCCAAGTTGAAGGGAAAATAAATTTTTAGATTTTTAAGTGGTGTGTGTGTGTGTGTGTGTGTGTGTGTGTGTGTGGTGATAATAAGGTAAGGCAGTTCTTCCTGCAGAACACAATTACAGAAACTGGAAAATCATAAAAACAGTAATTTGAAGGTACTGGAAAATAACCATAGGTAGGCAAAAACTTGAGAAGGGTTTACTACTGAAATATTGCTACCGTATCAGGTAGAAAGAGAAAATTTGTAGGTTTCCTTTTTTAATGTAAAACATCAACCTAAGTGACTCAAGTTGAGGGTAGAAGAGTCACTGGATATCATAGAGAAAATTCTAGAAGTAGGAATACCATGAATGCTCATGCGCGTGCATGCATGTACACACGCGCACACACACACACACACATACACACACACACATACACACACACCCTGAGATACAAAAATCTCTGTATAAATTTTGTCTAAATCCTTGGATGACCAGTAAGCACGCATGTGACCCTAGGGAGTTTGGTGAAGTAGGTAGAGGGGGGTTTTCCTTTGAAAGACAGTGTTGCTTCTGGTGAGATTTTGGAGTTTGCTATACCTTTGGCTGAGTGCATTCCTGGCCTCACACAGCTTGGGTGGCAGAAAACAGAAGTCTATTGGATTGATTTGTCAGAGTTATGGGATAGAAGAGCAACTGGAAATTTACTGGGAGGGCAGGTTAGAGAAAGAAACTACCAAAAGGGTGAGCCTCAAAAATCTGAGTATGAACTCAGCTAAATTCCTTGGCAGACTCCTAAACAAAATAGGCATGGAGTAGACCACCAGGAGGCCAGGCTAAAAAAGCAATGACTGGAAGCCAAGAAAACTTGGCAATGAAATCAGCCTCCCCACACCACGGGAGACGAATTTCAGCATGAGCCCAGACAAGTTAGTGGCTTACTAGAACCCAAATCCAATAATCCTAAGAAAAAGAAAGGAAGTTTCCAAGTCACTAAAACACACTATCTATTATAGATGGAAAGTGTCCCCTCCCTGCAAATTCATGTGTTGAAGCCCTAACCTCCAATGTGACTGTGTTTTTAGGATTATTTGATCCTGTTGTCAAGAACCCAGAGTTTTATTCTTCTTTCTATTTCTCTTCAAATATGTTTATGTTGACCTTTGGTCCATAGCTGTTGGAGGTCAGTTTGGGACTGAACCTTGAAGATGGACCTAATTAGTTCTAAGAAACTAGTTAAATTTAAGTGAATTCATAAGGGGGCGGGGTAATCAGGTGGGATTATTTTTTTATATAATGAGATGTCAGAGAGCCAGCTCTCTCTTTGCTTTGTCTACATACGGGCAGTGAGAAGATGGGACTCTGCAAGCCAGAAAGATCCCTCACCAGATTCTGAATTAGCCAGGACCTTCTTGGCTTCGAGTCACTAGAACTAAGAAAATACATTTCTATTACTTAAGCTACCTCCTCCATGATATTTTGCCATGGCAGTCCAAGCAAACTACCTACCATGACAAATTTGCAGAAAAAAGAAGAAAAAAAAATCCCACAACCTACCAGCCATAGAAATAAAATAGAGTGTCTCACATGCAGGAAGAAACCCATCAATACAAACTGATTACAAGTGGGTAGGATATTAGCACAGACTTCGAAGCAGCTATTATGAGTATTCAATGAATTAAAAAATGTGTTCAAAGATAGAAATGTATTATTACTGAGTGAATGGAGAGGGAATTTTGACAGAGAAATGGAAATGAAAAAATGACCAAATGGAACTTCTAAAATTGAAAATTACAATAACTGAAAATAAAATTTCCCCTGATGGGTTCAATAGCAGATTGAAAATGGCAGAATAATTCATCAGTTAACATGAAGATAGTTCAATAGAAACTATCTAACCTGAAAAGCAGAAGTAAAAACGGATAAAAAAATTAACAGCGCCTCCTCAGAAATTACTGAAAAGTATCATGTGGTTCTACACATGTGTAATTGGAGGTAAGAAGGAAAAAAGAAAGAGACAGAAAAAATATTTCCAGAGATGAGAGCAGAAGACTTTTAGAATGTGGGAATGAACATTAACATACAAATAGAAATGGCAGGTTCAATGAGCCACAAATTTGAAATATATATATATGTATATATATATATGTATACATATAATATCTATACAGACGTCTATAGTTAAAATGTTGGAAATTAAATATAAAAAGGAAACTAGTGAAAGCAACAAGAGAAAAATAATTTACACACAAGAGACTATGTTGTAATTATAGGCTGACTTCTAAGAAATAATGGAAGCCAAGAGACATTAGAGAACATATTTTAAATGCTAAAAGAAAAGCAACAACAAAAACAGCAAAAGGCTGACCAAGATTTCTATATCCAGCCAAACTGTTTCTCAAAAACAAAAGAGAATGTCCAATAAAGAAATTTGAGAAAATTATGTTCTTCTAGTTGAAAAGTAATCAACTATAAAGGAAGGGAAAAAGAGGATCAAATATTATAAATAATTATTAATGTATAAATATAAATTTATAGTTGTCTCTTACTTTCTAATTTCTTTAAAAAGACCTACGGCCATGTAAAGCTGAATTGATGACACTGTATTGTTGGTTTTATAACATGTTGATATATTATATGTGACAATGTTAATACAAAGGATGGAGGAATATTAACTAAAACTTTACTGTAACAAGGCCCCCATATATCACCAAAATAATGTAAGCATGCAGACTGAAATAATTTAAATTATATAATAAAAATGTTTGTTTAGCACCAAAGAAGTTGGGAAGAAGAACTGAGGGATCAAAACACAAGTGTGGCAAACGATTGATGAATAGAGAAACGGCAGACATAAATCCAACCATATCGATAATTAAATTAAATTAAATAGACTACAATCAAAAGATTTTCACATGCCAGGCGTGGTGGCACACGCTTGTAATCCCAGTACTTTGGGAGGCAGAGACCGGAGGATCCAGGTTCGCGGCCATCCTCAGCTCTCTCTCTCTCTCTCTGTCTCTCTGTCTCTCCCCCCGCCCCCTTAGTGAGGCCCTCCGCAACTTCGTGAGACCCGGTTTCAAAATAAAGCATAAAAAATAGGGCCGGGAGTGTAGCGCAGAGGTAGAACGCCCCTGCGTTCAATCCCCAGTACCTCAAAAAAAAAAAAAAAAGATTTTCACACTAGATAAAAAAGAAACACTCAGATATATATTGTCTATAAAAGACGCATTTTAAATATGTGTGTTGAAAGTAAAGAGAATAACATGTAGGCAGTAAGCATATGAAAGTTGGAGTAGCTATATTAATATAAAATTAAGTAGACAACATGAGAATTATCATTAAATAGGAAGGTAGACATTTCATAATGATAAGAAGGTCAATACAATAAGAAGATTTAACAGTTATAAATATGAATTCAGCTAATTGTAAAGCACTTGAAAAAGAAGAACTGGATGGAACTGCAAGGAATAATAGATAAATTAATAATTATAGTTGGAGATTATATTATTCCTCAGTGATAGAACAAGTTTACAGAAATTCAATAAAGTTATAGAAAAGGTAAGCAATACTCCTGGATAACTTGATCTAGTTGATATTTATAAAATACTCCAGCCAATAACAGAGAATATACATTTCTTTCCAGAAGTACATGGAATATTTTGTAAATTAGACTGTATTCTAGGCAACAAAAAACTATCAATGCATTTAAAAAGATTCGTGTCATGGGAAGTGTTCTCTGACCATGCTGGAACTAGATTAGGAATTAATGACAAAGATATCTGACCCCCTATCCCCACATACTTGGAAGTTAACCAGTATACTTTTAATTAACCCAGTGGTTAAGAAGAAATAAAGGGAAATTTGAAAATACCTCAAGCAGAATAAAATTTGAAGCTTAACATTCCAAAATTTGTTAGATGAAAGTAAACTTTGTGTTTAGAAGGAAATTTATAACAGTAAGTGTTTCTCTTGCATATGAAGAAAGATTGAAAGGCACTTATCTAAATTTCAACCTTAAAAGACCAGAAAAGGAATAGCAAATTAAATAAAATGTGAGCAAAAAGAAGAAAATAATTAATGCAAGAGTTAAAATTGAAATAAATTAGAAAAAGAATGATTGAAATAGAGAAACTCAATGAAACAAAAAGTTGATTCTACTAGAAGTTCAAAAAATTAATAAATATCTAGCTTGAATGATAGCAAAAGTTAGAAAAAAATTGCAATGTCAAGAACTAAAGATGGGATATCAATACAAATACTACATTTAAAAATAAGACAATTTGAACAACCTTATGGTAATAAATATCAAAATGTTTATGAAATGGACCAAATTCTTGAGACAAAAACTGAGAAAAGTAATTAAAATGAAAATAAAACCTTTACCAATAAAAGGTGGATTATTGAAATTTTTAATTTAAAATGGTTCCTGAATCTGAGAATTGCGGTGCACACCTATAATCCTAGTACTTGGAAGGCTGAGAGAAAAATCACAGGTTTGAGGCCAGTCTCAGCAATTTAGGGAGACTTTCAGCAACTTAGGGAGACCCTGTTTCAAAATAAAAAATCAAAGAGCTTGGGGTGCAACTCAAAGGTAGAATGCTCCTTGGTTCAATACTCAGTACCAACAAAACAAAAACAAAACAAAACAAAACAACACAACAACAACCACAACAACAACAACAAAACTTTTCCTGAGCAGAGGCTGTAGCTCAGTGGTAGAGCTCTTGACTAGCATACATGAGGCTTTGGGGTTGATTTCCTGCACTGCAATCAGTCAGTAAACCAATAAATCAGTAAAACCTTTCCACCAAGGACTCTAGGAATATATAGCTTCTCTCATGGATTCTATCAAATATTTAAGGAACAGATAATATCAATTCTGTATAAATGCTTTTAGAAAATGGACATTTAGCTGCTGGATGGAGAATGGATTCTAGTGGGGCAAGATTTGAAGCCGGGGACTAGTTAGGGTTCTGTTAAAATCCTGCACATTCAATTGGCAGTGAATTAAGTTAGAATTGTAATAATGGAATTAGTGAGTGTGGTTTGATTGAGGACATATTTTGGAGGAGGAGCTGATAGCACTTATTGAGTTTTGACCTTGGTAGGATATGAGACAACAACCAAGATGCCTCCTAGTCCTTGGCTCAGGCAATGAAGTAGGTGAGAGTTCAATGGGGAGACTTGAGAGAAGTGTATCTGGTGATGGGGGGCAATGAGGAATTCTAGTTTGTATGTGTTGAATTAGAGATGCTTCTGAGATAACTAAGTAAAGTTACCAAGCAGAAGTTGATGGATTGGAATTGTCTTCAATGGAGAGGTCCAGGCTAAAGATATGGATTTGGGAGTCATATGCATATGGACAAACTTTAGCAAGAAACTGGATGACATAGTCAATGAGTGTAGTTTGAGGAGTCAAGAATGCTACAGACAGATTGTTAAAGTCCACCAGTTTCTTAGAAGCATATGTGAACAACGGAAGAAAGCAAATGATGCAAATATGTATTTAATATTCTTTATTTCTCTACAACTCCTCCAAAATCCTTCTGACACTCAAAACTTCATTCCTGATGCCTCTAGTCACTCAAGGCACCATACCTTCTTTTTCGCTTAAGTATGCAATGGCCACTCTGTCCCTTTCCTATCTCTCCAGGCTCTAATCATTCTTATTTGGGGTCTTATTTATACTTGCTATTTTCTCGATGAGGAGAGTTCCTTGATTTCAGCTTGTGTTATCTGAACTCAGAGGGGCCTTCCTGCCTTCTCTGGTTGACCAAAGAGCCACTCTAAAAGCATATACTGTCCTCTTCGGTCATTTGTTTTTCTTCAAAACCAGTTTACTATTTACAATTATTTTCATCACTAATTTTTATTTCATTTTCTCTTCTTTCTACTTTTCTTTATTATTAAATATTGGTGTGCTCCACAATTTGACCTCAGTCACCTTTTATTAGTTCATTGTATTTCATTCCACTCTAAGATATGTTCAATAAAGTCACTATGCTGACCTTCTTGTTCATTTCTGTATCACTGGCCTTTAGGATAGTGTATATCTGAAGCATTGTATGTCTCAGCAAATGTTTTTTTTTTAATAGAGAGTGAACATTGAGGCCTTTTGATCTTAGTTACCTCAAATGGATAATTTCAGTGTTCAGCTTTTTTTTGTAGACCTTCACCTAACTTACTCTTCTCTCCCCAAAAAGAAATTTTCTTCTTCTTTCTCCATAGCTGAACTGTCCTGGTGTCCTCTTCATTCATTCTTTTTTATAATTAATTAAATTTGCTTTTTAAATGATACATAAAAATATAAATTATATACTTATCTCACTAGTTTTAGAATCTCTTTGAATTATTTTCTTTTTGAGCTTTCAGTCCCTGTTTATATTCACTATTTTTTTTCAGCCTACAAATATATTCAAAGCAAGAACTTTCCCTCCTCCCTGCCATTTCCTCGAGCTATCATACTCTCCCTCATTCCTTCTGTGACTAAACTTATTGGAAAAGCCTCAGCATTTGACCTTCTTGTCAAGCTTGAACATTGGTTCTGGCCTATGCCAAGCTGTTTATTCTAAGGTTACCAGAAATTCCTTGTTATTAAACCCAGTGACTTCTCTCAGTTCTCATCCTCTTCAACCACTTTGCGGCAGTTAATACTGTTGTTTATGTTTTCCCTTTTTTTGTTTCTTTGTACTTTGGCTTCTCTGATACAGTGTTCTGACTTTTCATCCACATCTCTGTATTGCATTTCCATCTCAGTCCTGGTCTAAATGTCCTCTTTTTACCTACACAGAGAAGGTGTTCCTTAAGGAATCCTTTTCTCTGCCCTTTCCCCAATGGCAATTTCATGTGGTATCATGGTTTTAATAATTAACAACTGGTTGGTGATTTATAAACCTGCAGTTTGGCTTTCCTGCTGAGCTCCACATCCTTATTCCCAATGTTTTTTGGATAGCTCAGCCTGAAGTTCTTGCCATAACCTCAAAGTCAATATTTCTGAAATGAAACCCATCATCATTCTTCTCAAACATCTGCTTCTCACTATGCATCGGTGTCCCTCTACCTAGATTTGGGAACTTTGGTATTTCCTTTGATCTCTATCCCCTTCATCTTCATATTAAATTATTTGTTAAGTCCTGTTTATTCTGGCTGCTTTATGTCTACAACACTTGTCTGCTTCTCTTTATTCCTATTGCTACTACTCTGCTCTGTTCAGGCGCAGAACTACCCTTGGCCCTTGCATGATCCAATCTGGATCCCAACTGCTTCCTTTAAATGTCAGTGTCTCCTGCACTCATCCACATGACATTCTGATGCTGGATTAACTTTCCCAAAACATGGTTCTAATAATATTGCAAATGTCAGTATTAATAGTAATAATAGCAAAACTTTGTTTATGCCATGCACTCTTTTATCAACCCTCATATAAATCCTATAACATAGATACTCTCAATCTCTCCATTTTGTAAAAGAGGAAACTGAAGCACAGAAAAAATATGTGTTAAAGCTGGTATTTGATGATTTCAATCAACACATTATGTATTGAGTTAGCCATAAAACCTGAAAAGACTTTTCATTGCCCACACAGTGACCATCTGTGAATTTGATTCAATTCACTCTTTTTTTATTGAAAAGAATTCAGCATCCTCCTAAGTAATACTAGCAGACTTAACAGATTTTATATGCTAATGATATATTCTTTTCAATTGTTTGACACACCATAAGGTGCATACATAGCTATTAAAATAAAATGTTAGCAGTATACAACTTAAAATTATATTCCATACCATATTTCAGAACATACTTGTCTACAAAAAAACTTTAAATTGTTATATTGCTATTAAATATAGAGCTTTTCTGTACTTTTACCCTTTATTGTTCCATCAGTAAAAATAAATGAATGAATAAATTATAAATGAGTAAATCCAGACCCTCCTTCTTCTATGTACTCCACTCCTTCCAGCCTTTAGACTTTCGTTCACACTATTTCCTTATCTTTAATGCCTTGTCTCTGAGCTCTTGACTACGTCAAAATTCTATCCCTTCTTTCCACCGATGATGATTCAACTCAGCTGTTTTAATGTTTTCCTGTGGCTTGATATATTTTTATACTCTATATCAATACTTTCCAATGAGATTCTTCACAATGAAGAAAATCAAATGTATATGATGACTGTTACACATGTGGATATTGAATATCCAAAATATGACTAGTGAGAATGAATAAATAAATATTTAGTTTACCTTAAGTTAATTTAAATTTAGATAGCCATATATGGCTAATGGTTTCTGTACTGGCCAATGTAGCTGTAAGCCATTGATTCAATGCTGTATGTTGGTATTGCTGAATGATGAATATATTTTTTTAAAATTTATAATACTGTCTATACCTATTTTGTTTTTCATATTGTTTATAGTTTCCTGGAGGAAAGGATCTGGATTTTATAATTTTTGTGTGTATTCTAATGCATCTTGTACATTTTTAGTGTCTAAAAGTACATAATAAATATTTGTTATGTAACAGAATGACTGGACAACCATCTTTTAATTCTGCTTAATTGTATTAGTTTTAGAGGTATAAAACCTTCCCCATGATATAATTTTTTCACTATAACAAAGGTAAAATAAATACTTATCGTGAACAATTTGCACTCATCTTTGCAATTGACTATATGATTCCTTAAAAGAAAATACTTTTATTTAATCAATTCATTCACTTTTGCCTGGCATTGCTAGAAATCAAAAACATCTTTTTTGTTAATTTCAACTCCAAAGTCAATCTGGCCACAAAGTCTTGGTTTTGCTCCAGCTCTGTCAACAAACCCTAAGCTTTGGCCTAGATTCACTGTGGTTCTATCAGCATTATGCACATGGGAGGATTCCCATGTGGTCCACATCCCTGATACTGAACTCCTCCTAATGCAATTCCCTGTTCCTCCCTCTGCTGGTTTCAGAATAAACGGCTTGTCAAACAAACAAACAAACAAAAAGAATTAGATTTTGACAGCTTTTTCTTATTGTTAATTGAAGTGATAGATACACTTGACATTTATCTAAGTTCAGAATAGAAGATTAAGACACATTTTCTATATGTGTTCTCTGCTTTAGGGGAGGTCACTTTCTGGGGTCCTTTTAATATGCCTGTGTAATTAATAGTAGTGATAATTCTGCTTCACATCATAACATCTTTTAAGTTCTTTCAAATTGACAGATAAACTTTTCTTCTTATAGGACTTGAATTATTGAATCTTCTTCAAGTCCACCTTCTATGTCTTCCTTTTCAGTCCTGTAAATTAATACTGGTTGAAAATATAAAAGATAGTGTGAAAACCCACTCAGTTCAAAGAAAATAGGGGAAAAGGTCATATTTGATATTACATTAATTATTGTTCCTAAGTTTGTGACAGCATTCTCAGACTGTTGGGCTGATAGTGATGACATTTGAGTATGTGTCCCAGTGTGTTAAAAAGTTCCTCAGCATTGCTCTGTAATATAGACATCATTTTTCATTTTCCAGAAAGACTTGTTTTTTAGCATGACACAGTTACCTTACTATTATTCATTCCACAGGCAAGTGTTTACACCTTAAGGACTAGAAGAACCTAGCCCAAAATATATTAGATTAGGCCAATACATATTAGTGGTTAATAAAAAGGATCTGATTGCAAGGACCCAACAGCTTCTTAAACATCCTGTTCGATTTACATATCATTTATTAATATCATTAAAGTCAACAGAATTCTTGAAACTCGATAGAACTATTTAAAAACTATATGTAACTCTTAAAGGAAAACAGTTATTTCTAAATAGCACTATTTAGAAATTAAGGCAATCAATTGACTGGCATTGCCCATGTAAAAGAAAGTAAGGTAGGTTACTATATCTATACTATGATTCACAATTAAGACAAGAAGGGGGAATAATAAGTATAAAAGTAAAAGAAAACAGACTGTGTCCGGAAGAGAAAATCAGTCGTCTAGACTCACTGTCAAATGTTAAAAGTTTTTAGGAATCAGAGAATCCAATTTGTTTTTATTCCTTTGAAATGTTGAGATATTAAGAATTAGTATTTTCCTGCTAGTATTTAACTTGTTTCTGCTAAGGAGCTTAGGTATCAGGGAATTTGGGCTTAGAGTATATTCATTATAGATTGGTTAATGGGGTGTCCATCAAATTGAAGATTAGTTTCCACATGGAAGATGTTGCTTAAACTACCACACTCCTGATTGACTCAGGTGGGGTCAAAAGCTCATGAAGAGATCCGTTGATGGCCCCACACTTGTGCCAAGTGAGGGTTATGAGCAGGTTCCTGTCCTGAGATTAGGATGTGGCAGGTTAGTTTGTCAAGGCTGCCATTCTTAAATATCCCTAATCAGGAAATCAGATACACACCAAGAGAAAGTTGTATCTATCTGTAAATGAAGATCTAAGACTTTCTTAAAGGGAAAAGTTCAATATATATATATTTTTTTGCGGTACTGGGGATTGAACGCAGGGGCGTTCTACCTCCTCGCTATGCCCCCGGCCCTATTTTTTTATACTTTATTTTGAAACCGGGTCTCACGAAGTTGCGGAGGGCTTCACTAAGGAGAGAGGGAGAGAGAGAGACAGGGAAAGAGAGAGAGAGAGAGAGAGAGAGAGAGAGAGAGAGAGAG
>PVJS01021231.1:0-31722 GCA_004027185.1 Glis glis
ATATGTGTGTGTGTGTGTATATTTATATATGTATATACACACATATATATATATACACATATATATAATTATTATATACATGATATATATACATACATATATTATGTTATATATTCAATACTTTATAAGTGATTTTTAGAGTATGCAGATATATTTTAATAAAACTATCATAAAATTACAATTTTTAAATACAACTCACTGGAAAATGAATCCATACTTATTATTTTCTGGTTTTAAATCTACTCATTTCATTCACGGATTTGACATCTAAACTTTTTCAGGTACTCTATAAATCAAGTTATGAGGTACAGATCTTACACCGACATCATGTAGAAAGTAAGTATGTAAACAAAAAGCTAAATGAAATACCTCAGGAAGTCACAGCTTCCAAAGTGATCTAGTAAACTAGGTTGGGAAAAATAATTTTCTTTTTTGTTCAGAGGATGGAGTGTTGTTAGACTTCAAAATAAAATTGATATCAGTGTCCTCAAAAAATGTATAGCAATTCACAAAGGAAAAGCAAAGGGTTTTTAAAGACAATGTGTCTAAGTAAAAGCACTGCAAAAATATGTGGATTGTTTGGGGAATAGAAGAATATAATGACTTCTCTGGCCCTCTATGACCTCTTTCTCTAATCATAGAAGATTGCCATTTATATCTTCAAGTCTGAATATAGAGTCATCATATTTAACCAAATAATAGAGCACCTGAGCTCTTTGTGGAAAAAAAAGGTGATTTAAAATCCTAAATTGTTTTTTTAAATGAGTAGGCTACGTTTCCTTTCCATGAAGAAAATGTTATGATAATAAAACACTCAAAGTTGAAGCACTGGAATGCTTAATGAAACTACTTTGAAAATATGAAAGGGAGAAGATGAATGAATTTTGCAGGAAGCCCCAAAGACCATAATCTAATTGAATTTCTACCTTTGAGTTCTACAGCCTGGATTGAACACTATTTGTCAGAAAATCTCCAGAGAGTGTGAACAGTTATTCAATCACTTTTAGGCAAAGGAAAATTTTGCATCTTATTGCAGTCATTCCTATTTTAATTAAATTAATATAGAAAGACAATGAAATATATCCTACTCCAATCTTTATATTAAAACATTTGTTTAGGATATGGCATATAATAGATAGGCAGAAGGAGTCAATAATATTTCCACTTACACATGATTGCAAATACCTTGTTCTGCATCAGGTTTCATATTCATTTTCTCATTACTGTAGATAGTTAATAAAATAACTAACTGTACTCATGTTACCATTTTTTATTTTAAACTAAAAGTGCATAGGATTGCATGATGGATTTTGTACTGTAAGGAAGTCTACTAATGAAAATTATCAATAAGTTATGCACCCTTTTTCTTGCTCCCATGTGACTGTTTAAAATTGAGGTATAAAATTACATACATTAACATGCACAGATCTAAGAACTATAGTTAAAGAATTTTGACAGTTGCAAATATTCTTGAGAGATATTGTTATAAAGATTTCCTTGCTTCCTATGCATTTTTTCTATATTGCTAGCAGAATAATGTTGGTCTCGTTAAAAGACTTCAGAGTGTTACTTCCTATTCTATTTTCTGAAAAAGTTTGCATAGAATTTTTTCTTTCTATTTTTCCTATCTTTAATGTTTTCTATTATTAATGTTCAGTGATGCCATTGGGTCCTGGAGTACTCCATATGGAAGTTATTTATCACTGAGAATTCAAATTCTATTAAAAATATAAGACTACTGTGTTACATATTTTCTTCTTGAATAAGGTTTGCTAATGTGAGTTTTTCAAGGAATCTATCTATATCATAAAAGGTACAATATTGGAAAAATATATTCATCATTATCTTTTACCATAACTTTAATATTTACATGACATATAATGATAACATCTCTTTAATTCCTGAAGTTGATAATTTGTTTTTTCTTTTGTTTACATAAGTTAGTTGACATGGTAAAAACCATCTTGTTTGTTTGGCTTTTTTTTTTTTTTGCGGTACTGCGGATTGAACTCAGGGGCATTCTACCTCTGAGCTACACCCCCAGCCCTATTTTTTATTCTTTATTTTGAAAACGGGGTCTCACTAAGTTGTGGAGATCCTCACAAGTTGTTGAAGCTGGCCGTGAACCTGCGATCCTCCTGTCTCAGCCTCCCAAGTACCGGGATTACAAGCGTGCGCCACCACGCCTGGCTTGGCTTTTTTTTTTTTCATCTTGTGTATTCTTTGTACAGTTGTCCTTGTTTTCATGGCATTTATTAAATTAATTAGATATTATTCATAATTATATCTTATCCTTGTACTTGTTTATTTCCAGATTTTCTTTTTATTTGTTTAGGGAATGTTCTAGAATTTATAATATATATTTAACTTATCACAGCCTATATTTAAATACTATTCTGTGTTGTAATGTATGGTACAGGAACTATACACTATATTTCCTTTTAATTCCTCCCATTACTTTTGCTGTTGCTACTTATTTTACTTCTAGGTATGCCACAAACTACAAAACATATTGTTATTTTTGCATTAGATAATAAACATATAAGAAAAATATTTTATATTTATTTGCATACAGCATTTCCAGGGCACCATTTTTTCTTTTTCATTTTTTGTTTTTATTGTTCATTTTGATTAGTAAAGTTACAAATTTTCACCTGGTATCTTTTCCCTTCTGCCTTAAGAACTTCATATAGTATTTCTTGTGTTTTCTCTTGATAATGAGTTCTTTGAGTTTTGTATACTTGAAAAAGATTCATTTGAACTTTATTTTTGAAATATTTTTTTTCTAGAGATAGAATTATAAGTTAACAGATTCTTATTTGTTATTATTTTGGCTGGTATTTAAAGGTGTTGCTTTATTGTGTCCTGGATTGCATAATTTTTACTAGAAGTCCACTGTTTTCTTTATTTGCTTTTTTCTGACTTTCAAGACTTTCTTTTTATAAATAGCCTTAAGCAACACATTGTTATATACCCTGATAGTTTTCTTCACATTTTATAAATTTGGATCTCTGCTTTTATAAGCTCTATCATATTTAGAACAATTTTTATTGTCATTTTCAATAACTATTCCCTTTGCCCTTTCCCTCACCTCACATCTGGAATTCCAAGTTACACAAATATTAGAATCTTTGACATTAACTCACAATTATTTTTAAATGTGCTTTGTGGTTTTTAATCTCTATTTTACTTTTTTTCTTAATTGCGTTATTAGTATTTTTTAGTGTTAAGTCTTTTAAGTATTTTGTACATTCTAGATATTAGTCCTCTATCGGAGGAATAACTGGCAAGGATCTTATCCCATTCCATAGAGACTCTCTATAGACTCCTCATGGTTTTCTTTGATGAGCAGAAACTTTTTAGTTTAATGACATACCATTCACTAATTTTTGTTTTAATTCCCTGAGTTTTGGGGGTCTTATTGGGGAAGTTTCTACCTGTGTCTAGATGTTTTAGTGTTGGACTAATGCCCTTCTTTAGCAATTTCAGTCTCTGGTCTAATTCCCAGGTCTTTGATCTAACTTGAGTTGACACTTGTGCAGGGTGAGAGGTAGGCATTTAATTCCATTTTACTACATATGGATAAACCACTTGTTGCAAAGGCTGATTTCAATGTATGTTTTTGGCACCTTTTTTGAAAATCAATTGGCTGTAGATTTTTTTTCTGTGTCTTCTATTTTGTTCCATTGATCTATATGTCTGTTTTTGTGCCAGTACCATGCTATTTTTTATTACTATAGCTATGTAGTATAATTTGAAGTCAGGAATCATGATGACTCTTGCATGCTTCTTATTGCTGAGAATTGCTTTGGCTATCCTGGGTCTTTTGTTTTTCCATATGAAACTTAGAACTGAATCTTCTAGCCCTGAGAAGAATGACATTGGTATTATTATAGGGATTACATTGACTATATAGATCACATTTGGTAATATGGCCATTTTGATAATATTTATTCTGCCTATCCAAGAGAATGGGAGATCTTTCCATCTTCTTAGATCTTCATTTTTTAATGTTTTATAATTTTCACTTTAGAGGTCTTTGACCTCTTTGATTATATTTATTCCAGAGTATTTTTGAAATTATTGGGAATGGAATTGTTTTCTGGATATTTCTTTCAGTGGATTCATTGTTGGCATATAGAAAAGCTACTGCTTTTTTTTTTTTTGAGTTTGTATCCCACTACCTTTCTGTATTTGTTGATCATCTTTAGCAGTCTTTTGGTTGAGTTTTTTGGGTCTTCTAAGTAGAGGATCATTTCATCTGCAAAGAGATAATTTCAGTTCTTCTTTTTCTTTTTGTATTCTTTTGATTTCCTTCTATTTCCTTATTGCTCTGGCAAGAGTCTCAAGTACTATTTAAAAAGGAGTGGTGATAGTGGGCATACATATCTTGTTCCTGATTTTAAAGGGAATTCTCACAGTTTTTCCCCATTCAATATGATGTTGGGTTTGGGTTTATTGTATATTGCCTTAATGATGTTGAGGTAAGTTCCTTCTATTTTGATTTTCTGCAGTGCATTTAACATAAATGGGTGTTGGATTTGGTCAAATGCTTTTTCAGCATCTATTGAGATGATCATGTGGTTTTTGTCCTTAGTTTTATTTATGTGGTGAATTACATGTATTGATTTGCGTATGTTGAACCAGCATCCCTGGGATGAAACCAAATTGGTCATGGTGTACAATTTACTTGATGTGGTTTTGAATGCATATCACTAGTATTATGTTTAGAATTTTTGCAACTATGTTCATTAGGATAATGGTTTGTAATTTTCTTTTCCTGAGGGATCTTTATTCAGTTTTAGTATTAAGTGACATAGCCTTTTAGGAGTTTGGAAGGTTTCCATCTCTTTCTACTTCATTTAATAATTTGTGAAGTATTGAGTTTAGTTCTTCTATAAAGGTTTTGTGGAATTCAGCTGGGAATCCAGCTGGACCTAGACTTTTCTTTGATGGAAGGCTTTTTATTGCTGTATCTCTTTGCTCGCTATTGGTTGGTATAGGTTTTCTTTATATCCTCTTGATTCACTTTAGGTAGGGTGTATGTGTCTAGAAATCTGTCAGTTTCTTCTATGTTTTCCAGTTTATTGGAGTTTAAATTTTCAAAAGAGTTTCTGGTGATCCTCTGGATTTCCCCACTCTCTGTGATGAATCTCCTTTTTCATTTCTTATTTTAATAATTTAGGTCAATTCTCTCTTTTGGTTAGGTTGGCTTAGAGTTTATCAATCTTGTTGATCTTTTAAAAGAACCAGCTTTTTTATTGTTGACCTTTTATATTTTTTATTTTCTCCATCATGTTGATTTCTGCTGTGATTTTAATTATTTCCTGCCTTCTATTCACTTTGAGATTACTCTATTTATGATTTTTGAAAGCCTTGAGGTATGTCATTAGGTGGTTTATTCAGTACTCTCTGTTTTTCTTATGTGGGCCCTCAGTGCTATAAAATTTTCTCTTAAAACTGCCTTCAAAGTGTCCCATAGATTTTTGTATGTTGTGTCACTATTTTCATTTAATTCTAGGAACTATTTTATTTCTCCCCTTATTTTTTTCTATGATCCAGTCATCATTTGAAGTATATCATTCAATCTCCAAGTATTTATGTAATTTATTTTGGTCTTCCTGTTGTTGATTTCTACTTTCAATCCATTATGATATGAAAGGATGCAAAGAATTATTTTAAATTTTTAAAATTTGCTTCTACATGTGTTGTGGCCCAGAGTATGGTCTACTTTGGAAAAGGTTCCATGAGCAGCTGAGAAGAGCAGCTGAGAAGAATATATATACAACTGTTGTTGGGTGGAATATTCTATATCTTTCAATTAGGTCCATTTGGTTCATAGTGTTCTTTAGGTCTGAAAATTCTCTATTTACCTTTTGTCTGGAAGATCGATCTACTGATGTGAGAGGTGTGTTGAAATCTGCCTATATTATTGTATTGTGTTCTATCTGAGACCTAATATCCTGAAGATTTTGTTTTATAAATGTGGGTGTGCATATATATTTGTGGCATAACTGTTTACTATGATTATATCTTCATGTAGGATTCTTCCTTTTTTAGTATGAAGCAACCTGCTTTGTCTCTTTGGATAAGTATTGGCTTAATGTCTGTTTTGTTGGATATAAGAATTACTACTCCTACTTCCTTTTGGTCTCCATTTGCATGAAATATCTTTTCTATACTTTCACCTTTACTCTATGAATATCTTTGCCTGAAAGGTGAGCTTTTTGCAAGCAGTATAAAGTTACATTATGTTCTTTAAACCACATTGTTAGGTTATACCTTTTAAATGGGGCATTTAGACTTTGACATTCAATGTTATAATTGAGAGATGATCTATGTTTCCTAACATTTTGAGTTATATTTTCTGTTTGATATAGTGTTATTTCTCCTTTGCTTAGTTGACCATCTGGTGGAATTCACCCCTTCTTTGCTTCTGGTATGTATTTCTATTATCTTCTTTGAGCTTTATTTCTTTAAGTATTTTCTCCCATGCCAGCTTGGTAGTCATGAATTCCTTTACTCTCGGCTTATCTTGGAAGATTTTTGTTTCTCCATCAATTTTGAAAGAAATCTTTGCTGGATATAGCAGTCTTGGTTGGATATTGTTTTCTTTCAGAGTCTGGAGTACATCATACCATGCTCTCCTGGCTTTTATGATTTGAGTTGAGAAGTCTGGAGTGATTCTTATTGTTTTGATCCTGAATATCAGATGTTCTTTTCTCTCAATGCCACTAAGATTCTTTTCTTGTCCTCTATATTAATTTCCATTATTATGTAGCATGGAGAAGTTCTTTTTTGATCTTTACTAATTGGGGTTCTGAATGTCTCCCATACATGGATGTCCATCTCATTTTCTATATTTCATAATTCTCTGATATTATTTCTTTGAGGAGATTTATAATGCCCTTGGTTTGTGCTTCTAGACCTTCTTCAATGCCTATTATCTCTAGTTTAGGTAATTTCATATTATCTCATATTTGTTGAATATTCTGGTTATGTTGTATGTTCTCTATATTGTTGACTATGTAGTCTGTTTTGAATGAGCTGTCTTCCAAGCATGAGATTCTATTTTCCATGTGGTCTAGTCTGCCAGAAGTGGTTTCTATTGAACTCTTTAATTCATTTATCATCTCCTTCATTCCGCTCAGAGATTCTTTTTGGTTCTTACTTAGGGCCCCATTTCTATGTTCATATTTTCTTTCATCTCTACAACACTTCTCTCATTTCATTTCTGTGGCCTTTGATCATATTGAAAATCAAATTTCTGAATTCTCCTTCTAGCCTTTTATGCAGCTCAGTATCAGTGATCTCCCTTTCTTTTGAGTTACGGGATTTATTGTTTCCCCCTTGACCTTCATTCTCATGTTTTCAGAATTCTCAGGTTTGTATCTTTTTTGTCTTGGCATCCTCTTCCTCTTTATGTGGGAGTCCTCTATATATTTGTTATCCCTTTACAGTAAGACCTATTCTGGGTCTTATTTGCCTCAACGAATCTGTCTCATATAATCAGACTTTTTGAGTTAGACCCTAGAAACTCATTAATAGGATATAATTCTTAGAGCAGGCAAGCAGGAGACTCTGATTGCCTACATTCCTCCATGATCTCCAGGCCCAAACTCAGCAGGGCCAGATAATCTAATGTTCTGTTCAGAGCCTGCAGCCTGCTGGCTGAGATTTAATGGCTCAAGGACACCATCACTGCCCTGTTGGTTGTGAACACATGAAACAATGTGGGGCACTGGCCTCTGGCATCTGTGACCACTGGGCCCAAGCTCATCAGGGTGAGAGACTATAACATTCTGTACTTTAGGCCTGACTGGCTGAGTTGATGGCCCAGAAACACCACCACTGATCTGCTGGTTGTGATCACTTGGAGCCCAGTCAGCCACTGGAATGCATGCTTACCAGAAACAAACTCTGCTGGCTGAGAGAGTGTTGTGATCCCAGCCTCACTGCAGTGTTGCTGTCTGAGTCAAATTGCCCCAGAGACACTGCTGTTGCTCAAAGAGGTGCTATCACAGGAAACCCTGTTGGCCACTGCCTTCTGTTCTTACTGCCTTCTGAGCCCAAAGTCAAGCAGGGAGAGTTTGTAATGTTCTAAGCCTGGGGCTTGGGTGGCTGAGTTATTTAGTCCCAGGGATACTGCTGATCCTCTGGGCAGCTGCAATCACTTGAGACCTTGCTGGCAACTGGCCTTGGGTGGCCTTGGCACCCAAACACCACCAGGTGAAAGTTTAATGCTTTCCAAGTATGCAGCACATTTGGCTGAATTATTTCACCTCACAGACACCACTGCTGGTACTCCTGGAGTGATCACTGGAGACACTGCAGGGGCGGTGTGAACTGCCAGCCCTAGGTCTTGCCCACCGATCATCTCTTGGCAACATCTGCTTATTCATGTTTCTGCTGTGTCTGTAGCACCCGTCCCCACCTCCGCAGGGATGTTTTGCAAATTCCCACCTCCCTACCTCCCCCATTGTTCATTACCAAGCATGTCCCTGCTGACATGCAGAATCACGCTGGCAAGATTTATAAACTCACCATTTTGAAGAGTACTGCTTGGATCCCTGCAGGAAGCATCTGCAGTTTCTCAGTCCCCACAGGTTCAGGTGCAGCCACTGGAGTTCACTGGGTGTTTTGACTGGTTGGTCTGGAGATTCACAGTGGTCTTGAAGAGGCAGAATGTAGCCACTGGGGTCCCTGCAGGAAATGTCTGCTGTTTCTTTACCCTGCTGAGTTGGGCTGCAGCCACAGGAGTTCGCTGAATGTTTTGGCTGGGCAGACGGGAGAGTTGTGTCTTGAGGTATTCAAGTGTGGAGAGAAGGATATGATTGCTTGTTGTGTTGGTTCTCTGCTATCACTGGCTCCACAAGATTAAGCTTCTTTGCTGGAGTTGGTCTCTGAGAGCCGCTGGGTCCTGGTAGCCACCTGTTCCTGTGTGGGCTCACCAAGATGATGCCTCCCTCTTCTCTCTGCTCACCAGATGAGAGGCGTGGAGCAATTTTATTCCTCTACTGTCTGTGCTGCCTAAAATTCAGCCATGTTTTGATGGTCATTCTTCTGTTGAGTTCTGACTGCTTTTCTTTTCTTGCCAAAAAGCAGTTTTCCCACAGGTTGAGTTTGGTCTCAGAACAGCCAAAACTTAGGGTCTTCCTCTATTCTGTCATCTTTAATCCTCTTTTCTACCGTTTTAACTTTTTTTTTTTAAATTTAATGCTATGGTGCTACAAGTCTGATTTTTGCTGTCTTCTTTTAATGAATATTGAGTTTTGTTCTAAGAGACAATTAACTTACTAGTGGATTAATGTGATATCATTAGACTTAATTTTAAGCTTTGTTAGGGTAAGTTCAGTTTAGACTTAAATAAATGGCTCAAATAAAGTAGTTTTCCTTTTAATATATGACCTTTTGGAATCTTACTCAGCAACCTGCCAGTATTCAGTGTCCTTGTCACTGTCAGGTTGGAATTTTTATGTTGTCTGCTTATATTTTATGGCCCAAGGGGGGCTCTATTCAATACTCAGCTTTCCAATAATGATTTTGTTCTTGTGTTTGCTAGAACTCATGGAATTTTATCTTATATACATTTCTAGGTATTTGTCTGAATACTTGATTCACCTGCATATACCCAGAACTCTTCCTCTGTGCAATAACCTTTATCCCAATATCCTACACTCCAGCTACTTCTGCAGGCCTGAATTCACAGACTTTTGCTTCTTCAGCTTGGCAATATTTCCATGCCTTTCTCAAATACTGCTTCATTACACTGTCTGAAAAAATACCTGAAGGGAGAAAGTTGGGGTGATAATAGAGATTACCAAATGTGTTTCTCTTCTGTTAGAAATCACTTTTGCCTACTCTGCACTGCACATTTTCCAATGGGTGAAAAGTTTTGCACTGGATATGTTGTGCTATTTTACATTTACTTTATTTATTTTTATATTTAAAAGGATAGTATGGCACAAGTTATTTTCCATGGACATGAGCAAAAATATTTGGTTTTACTTTTTAAAATATTTTTATTGGTACATTATAGTCTTTTAATCTCACATCAAATTTTAGTAAATAGTGATAGTGACATACACACACAGCACTTGGTGAGTATTCCCCACAGCTTCCTGCTCACTCCCCCATTCCCTATACATAATATTGAAATTGGCATTGGTATTCTCACATATGTACATAATGTCCATGGAAGTGTTTACTCTGATAATTCTCCCTCTACCTCAACCTCCACTGGACCACCTCCCTCACTCCACTGAGGTTTCTCCTCCATTATCCAAAGTCCCTTGTATATCCCAATTATTCCCTAGATTCTGCATATGAGAGAAAATATGACCCTTCACTTTCTGTGACTGGCTAATTTCACTTAACAAAATCTTCTCCAGGTCCATCAGTTTTCCTTGAAATAACATAATTTTGTTCTTTATTGTTGAGTAGAATTCCATTGTGTGTATATCCCATAATTTTGTAATCCATTAATCTATTGATGGATACCTAGGTTGGTTCCATAATTTGGCTATTATGAATTGTGATGCAATAAACATGGATATGCAGGTATTACTATAATATTCTAATTTCAATACCTTTGGAAAGATACCCAGAGGTGGTATAGCTGGATCCTGTGGTGGATCCAGTCCCAGTTTTCTGAGGAATCTCCACACTGATCTCCATAGTGACTGCACTAATTTGCAATCCCATCAACAGTGTAGAAGAGTTCCCATTTCCCTACATCCTCACCAGCATTTATTGTTGTTTTACTTCTTGTTGATTGCTATTCTAATTGGGATTAGAAGAAATCTCAGTGTAGTTTTGATTTGAATCTCCATGAGCGCTAATGATGTTGAACATTTTTCATATATATATTGGCCACTTGATATATTAATTCAAGCATTAAGTGTATCTAATGAGCCCAATAATAGGGTAAAAAATTCCATTATAGCTAGACCAACTTATTTTGATGGTTACTAAGAATGTCAATCATGTTTGTCAAAACCTTTATAAGTTCATGGAAAAAACATTCTTGGCAATGGAAGTTAAAAGTAAAGAATATAAAACTAGAAAAATGGTATTTTTCCTTTTATATGATTTCTAAAAGCTATTATTAATTAAATTTATACATATTAGTGAGATAATGTGATGTTTCAATACATATATACAGTAAATAATTGTTATCTATAGTTTCTTTACTCTACAATAGAACACCAGATTTTACTACTTGTATCTGTAACCAAGAACACATCGCTTCTCGGCCTTTTGGCTAAGATCAAGTGTAGTAACTGTAACCAAGAACATATTGATCAACCTTGCCACATCCTCCCTTCCCACTACTCCATTCTCTCACCATTTATAAAAATCAACTCAAAATAGATTAAAGCCTTAAATGTAAAATTTGAAACTACTAGAAGAACACATAGGGGTAACACTTTAGGACATTGGAAAGCTAAGGAGGCTTTGGACAAGATCCCCAAAGCACAGAAAAAATTAAAATATTTGATTTTTCTTTAATCATCTTTCCATCTCTATCAATAAATTAACACAGATGTTTAATTGAGAAATGATGAAGTTATTTTCCTTTGGTCTTAGGGGAAAAAGCACAATAAATAAGAATATTATCATGTCTCTTCTAGACTGAAATGTCGATATTTTTACTGCCTTTTAGAATGAAGGAATGAAAACAAGTAACAACTTTAAATACCCTTAAGATATGAGTCATAACAATGTAATATTAATTTAGTTGCAATTATCAGATCTTGATGTGAATATAATTAGCTCAATCTCATCATGGACAGTCTCTATCCTTGAGGCCAAACTCGGTTTATTTTTACAATTAAAAATAATAATAAATATATAGAAGTCTTACAGGATTCTTTCATCAAATGAGGTTGTAATTTATGTCTACTTTTACATATCCATACACATGTCTTACAAAATAATCTTTTTATTCTAATCTGGGTGGTATGATATATTGTCCCTAAAGAAAAGGGGGATAGGAAAACACCATGTCCCTGGATGTCCCCTTTCTGTTCTACAAAACCTAGCCAAGTTAAGGGAACAAACAGTGAAAGCAAGCCTGGGCCAGAAAGTCCAGATATATATCTTAGGGATGCTGGCTTTCTTTCCTGAGTGCTGGGGACTAGAACAAGCTTATTGGTAGAAAGCTACTTTCTTATATGTAAGCCAGGACAGTTACTCTTTGGGATGTTTGTCATACAAGAAAACTAAGCAACCGTATGCAGATGATGTCACTCCCCTGCAACATATAAAACTCCTCTCAGAGTGGCAACTGGCACAGAACTGAGAGCACTATTAGAAGGGGAGGTGTGCTGGGTGTGGTGGCGCACTCTTGTAATCCCAGTACTTTGGGAGGCAGAGATCGGAGGATCCGGGTTCGTGGCCAGCCTCAGCTCGCTCTCTCTCTCTCTCTCTCTCTCTCTCTCCCTGTCTCTCTGTCTCTACTTAGTGAGGCCCTCTGCAACTTCGTGAGACCCGGTTTCAAAATAAAGTTTAAAAAATAGGGCCGGGGGTGTAGCACGGAGGTAGAACGCCCCTGGGTTCAATCCCCGGTACCGCAAAAAAAAAAAAAAAAGAAGGGGAGGTGTCCCTTGTCCAGCTGGCTGCCACTGCACAAAACACCATTAGGAAGAGGAGGTGCTGCTTGGCCAAACATCTTGAGGAGCAGAGGTACTCTCTGTTCAGCCTATCATCATCACTGAACTCTTCATGGAGCCATCACTGGTCTCTTGTAAGCTTTCCCCAATTAATCATATATCTTGCATGCTGTCTCGGGGTACATACTTTGGCCTTTCTATAACCTACCACACTGCCCTGGCACAACTGAACTGTGAACATGACATATGAGTTAACATCTTAGTTCCCACATTAAATAGGGAAGTAATTAATTTCCCATTGTAGACAGAGATTTATGCTGTTCTTCACAGCTGTGTAACCAAACATGTTTACAGTTGAAGAGATGAACATGTCACAGCTTGAGAGAAGACAGGAAAGACAATGCATTTCTTTGCAGCTTATGTGACAAATTGACATATTGTTATTTTATTATTTTAACTAATAAATTATACCACTTAATTATAAGTGAAGTGGCTTCCTTTGTGGGTAGAAGGTGACAGGAATAAGCCATGTGATACTCATATTCTTTGATAACCCCGTGGTGGACTCTGTGGGAAATAGCTACTGTTTTTCAGGATCATTTTGTAAATCCCAGTGACATTAAAGTTTCCTAAAGAAACTATTGGGTCTAATCTTACCATTAGCTAGTGAGAAGCAAAGCATTCAAGACATTGTTATTAAGTTTTTTGTCTTCTCTTCTTCTTCTTCTTCTTCTTCTTCTTCTTCTTCTTCTTTGGCATACTACCTCTGAGCTACAACCCTGGCCCTTTTTATTGTTTATATTTTTTTGTTTGGAAACAGGGTCTCACTCTCACTAGGTTGCTGAGAGTCTTGCTAAGTTGCTGAGGCTGGTCTCGAACCTGTTATCATTCTTCTTGTTTCCAAAGACAAAGATTCCACATCCCAATGCATCTGGGATAAAAAGTCATGATAAATTTCGGTTGCTTCAGTTTAGCTCATGTCTTATTTGAAGTATTTACATATATGGAATGCAAATATTTGGCATTCCTTTAATTGTGGCTCTTCATTATACAGAAGATATATGAACTTTCCTCTCTCTCTTCTAACTTAGGGAATTTTAATACATATCAGCATATAAGCAAAGCTTGAGAAAAAATAAAAGTTTTCGGGGGCATCACTGTCACCGAGCAGTGTCAGTCTCATTATTTCTTCTTTTATCTGTGGATTCATCTCTTTTTCCTTTTCTTTGTGACCCTGCCTCCTGTAGTCAGAGCTCTTTTAATACAGTCCTTTTTCCTCTAGTATACTCTCCTGTTCACTACAGAGCTAGCTGGAATATTGTCACCACCCCACTCTTACCCACCTGCCTCACCATCAGACTCAAAGCCAGAGAAACAGATGTACTCTCTAACTAGCAGAGAGTGTAAATGCAAGCTCATATGTAATAAAATGTTATTTTAATTCAAGAGATTTTTCTGTGTTTTGTTTTATGTTTGCAAGTAAACCCCTGAACAAGGAAGAAATGATTTCAGGATCATTCCTTACAGACCATATTTCCTACCTTGGTAAAAAATGAAAATAACATCCATAGTAAAAACATATGGGTCAGCAAATGTTCTGGTCTAAATATTCCTTTGGTGCTTATGCCACAAAATGTCTCCCTGTTCTGGCTTTCAGCTTTTTCCTATAATAGCACACTGAGAAACAGAGCCAGCTTGAAGTGCCATATACGCTATTCTTCCTAGGGTCTGGCAGAAGTTGGACACTGTCAGCTGCTGGGCACCTCACAGCACCGTGTTAGCACTGATATCTTTATGTACCTCTCTGGGGAAATCAGAAAGCCAAGGCTTCAGGTTATACAAATGTGCCTTTCCAGGATTCTTTGTGACTAGTGGGCCTTATTTTAGGTATAAGAAAAGTGCTATACCAGACCAATGTGTAAGGTAGCAGGGCTTTTTATTTCGGGCCATGCAATTGAATAATTCGAAAGACAAAATGAAGTTAAGAGACCAAAGGTTGAAATAAAGCTAAGATGTCTAATAAAGGCAAGTTACATTATTTAGAAGGATATATGAGGAAGTCTTAAATATTTCACAGGTTGAAATAAAATTCAAGGCTATGATAATTTTTTTCCATCTCAAATGTAATTGTTGAAGTTCTCTAAATATTTCCAAAAAATAATGGAGTGACAGGAAGATACCATTTAGAATGGATCCCACCTCCTCTGCAAAGAGATCCTCTCTGTATTTCCACCTGCTACTCTGCCTGCTCCCTGTGCAGTATACACTTAGTGTCTCTGCTCTCAGCAGCACCAGGCTGCTGTTCCCATGGATGCAATGTCATAACAGTCTCCATTTCAGAGAAAGGGGGGTTGCTAATTGGTAGCAGGAGGAAGTAAGTAATGAAATAAGCAGCACCTTTCAGTCTGCTCAGACTCCCAGTCAGCCTCCAGACACACTGCAAAGGCCTGCTGTGCTGACAGGGGCCAGGGCTTCCAGGGAGATGCAAAACAGAGGTCCTGACCTCACACACCAGAAATGGATTCCTAGCACTTTTTGACAGGAAAATGATCCTGGTATGTTGGCCAGAGTCCAGCATGGTGGTTGCATAGTGTCCTAGCAGTTTTTACTATGAATAGGATTTCTGAGACCCTGTAAACTAATATATACACAAAACTAGCCACCGAATTGCAGAGATGTTCCAGGGATAGGGAGGGGACAATTAATAATAATCAGACTAATAGGAAGCAAAGATTTACTAATAGTTAGGTAATCAGTAGAAACTCAAGACAACCAAGGTCATTTCAGAAGTCTAAAAAAATTGTGAGTATTTCTGCTTTTGGTTATATGAAGGAAATGGATTATTTACCTAAATGTACTCTTTAATATCCATTATGCTTAAATCAGTTTTGATTACAAAAGAAATACACAAGTCTATTCTCATAAAAAGTAACATTACTAACTCTATCCTGTTACAATCTTTGGAGGAAACCAATGCTATTAATTTGATTTCTTGGTATGTAGCTATTTTGCATAAATGATGCCTTGGACTCTGTACATTTTTCTCACTTAACACAATAATCTTGAATATCTGTCACAGATCTTCAGAACATGCTGCTTCATTCACATGGGCTAGTGCTTCTCAGGGTAGTTACTGAGACACAGATTGCTGAGTTAATGGACAGGCACAACTTAATTTAAAGTACCTTCCTAATTGTCTTGGGTACATATCCATTCCAATTCTGGTAGATTTCTGTCCCTCCTGACTCTTTGCATTTGTGGCAGTCGATGTAGAGAACCCCACACAACTAGTGCCACAAACCCACCCTTGAAAGCCCAGCTCAAACACCAGCTTGTTTTGAAGGCATATCTCTCTTGAAACTACAATTAACTATAATCAATTTTCTCTCAGGTGAAACTGTACAGTACTTTACCTGTACATCTGCTATGACTCATACTATGTAATTTATTGAGCGATAGAAGATAGCAGATAGCTAGAGCAGAGCTTATCTCCCCTTTGCTCTCCCCTAGTCTATAAGTCCTCTGAGGGCAGGATGCATGTCATCATGCCTAGATTTGAATCCCAATGTCCAATAATTGTATGCTTTGCATGAATTAATTCTTTTACAACCTATTAGATGAGTAAAATAATGGATGCATAATATAGTATTTCATGTCAGATTCATGCCTAAGAAATTCCAATGAATGTCAGTGGCCTATCTATTGTCAATTCTATATAACTTGAGCTACATTTTATGTTGTTGTCTCATCAGATATGCATCATGGATTTTATTACTGATAATGGAAATGATCCTACATATTTTCAGTGTGATCCTTGTTATACTTGGAGAAGGAGCCTTGTTAAACCTTTTTCTGAATTGTTTCCATTCACAGAATTTGTTATATCTATATTTGGTACTAGGAATTAAATCCAGGGTCATTCTACCTCTGAGCTATGCCCTCAAAGCTATTTTATTTTTTATTTTGAAATAGGATCTTACTAAATTGTTAAGGCAAGCCTAGAACCTGTGATCCTCCTGTCTCAGCCTCCCAAGTACTGGGATTACAGGCATTGCCACCACGCCTGGCGCATTATGTAAGTATTTTGAGTATGTGCTTGCATTACACATGGCTATGTCATTGTGGCGCCACCCCTACCCTCAGCCCAGTCAGCAACTGGAACATTGCAAACCACAGGACATCTGGACATCAAGACGATGATGCACGAGGTCATGGTTTGGATGGAGAAGGTCTCCCCAGAAGCTCATGTTTGAAACCTGGTCTCCAATGCAGCAAGTTTCAGAGGTGGGGCATGGCTGGATGAGGTGAGTCACCAGGGGTGTGGCCCCGAGGATTATATCTGTCCCTGGCCCATTTCTGTCTTATGGGATCTCTCTCTCTCTCTCTCTCTCTCTCTCTCTCTCTCTCTCTCTCATATTCTCACTTCTATGAGTTGAGAAGATTTTCTCCTTCATACCTGCCACCATGATATTTCTGCCTTGGATCCAGCCAGCCATGGACTAAACCTCTGAAACCACGAATCAAATAAACCTTTCCTCCTTTAAATTGTTCTTGTCAGGTATTTGTACACTGTGACAAATAGCTAACTAACGCACGTGTTTCAAGGCTGCAGGGAAACCTTTCAACTTTCCTTCCTCCCCCTTCCCTTTATTTCTTTCTCACTTTCTCTCTCTCCTCTCCTCTCCTCTCCTCTCCTCTCCTCTCCTCTCCTCTCTCCTCTCCTCTCCTCTTTCTGTGTCTGTGTCTCTGTCTCTCTCTGTCTTTCTCTCTTCATAAGGACTGTAGTCAAAAGAAACAAATATAAGTTTGAGATACATGAACATTTCAGTGTACTTACATAAAATCTCTAGTGTTATGGGCAATTGACTTTTTGATTTTTAAGGGGAAACTATTTGTTAAAAATTCATATAATATAAGAAAAAATGAGTGTCTAGAGCCAAATCAAATTAGTTTTAGGCAGACAGACATCTGGACTTCATCATCTCCCACACACCAGCTCTACTGAAACTTCCATCTGTAAATGTTTTAATGAACTTCCAAAATAGTTCTCTCTAGTGTTTTCTATCTCTAGTATTGGCAATGCTTTTCATTATTATGAAGCAGCCAATATTTGTGTAAAGGCCTGTGTCAATTCTAGTCCTTATCCTTAATGAACTTTTTATAACTTAACTCTAATAGTAAGTTTTAAATCTTAAATTTCTAGTACTAGGCCTTGTTTATAAAGTTAATACATAATGATGACTTAAGGCAGACTGATTCAGTGTTCTAGATTCCATTCTGTTTCCTGAATTAATTATAGTCCTAAACATTCATTAAAATTGAGTTATTCTTCTATAATGGTGAATATCTTAATTATAATGTTGTATTTTAATATTCTACAAATAGGTTTCAGTCTTGAAGCATATGTCCATTGGGGGTTGGTATAAACACATTCATTTGTGAGAATATCTTTATTCTTTTCTTTAAGACTTTTAGAATTTTTAGCCAGGCATGGTGGTGCACACCTGTAATCCCCATACTTGGCTGAGACAAGGAGGCTCGCAGGTTCAAGGCCAGCCTCAGCAACTTAGTGAGACCCTCATCAATTTACTGAGATACTGTTTCAAAATAAGACAAAAAGGGCTGAGGGATGTAGTTCAGAGGTAGAATTCCCCTGGGTTCAATCCCCTATACCAAAAAAAAAAGAATTTTTATTAAGTGTAAGGGTTTAACTCATTAATTAAAATGGTGGTATTATTTCTATTGTTTTTACAGAGCTACTTTTTAAAAGAAAAACATATCAGTTAAATTTCTCTAGATTTATTTCATTCCTATTTATGTACCAAGGTCTCCAATTTACTTTTACTTTCCCAAGGAAATTTTGAAACATCTTTAACTAATGACAACCTTGTCATCATGTTTCATTACAAAATCCTTCCTGTGTGAATATTATAATTTAATTTTAAGTTGGGCTAACTAAAAATTAATATTGCATCAGTTTTCTAAATTGTCAGTTTTAGAATCCCAGTACTCTGCAACAGTTCTGCCTCGGGAAAGCTAAAGACTAGACATACATAACTTATGGAAGGTGATAAACCATATATAATACTTTACTGTCTGAGAAGGAAGAAAAAAAGAGTTTGGTCATTGCTTCAGGACCTTGGCCTTGCTCTTTGAAACATAGCTGGACCTTCCCTGAGCCTGAGAGGATGAGCAGGGTCTTCAAATTAGGCTTTGAGGTACTTTTTAAGAACCTCATCTTTCACATGCTTGACTTGGAAATTTGATTGAACATTAAACTCAACCCAGGTCTCCATTTATCTTAATAAAAAACTTCCTTTAAAACAATTTCTGCCGTTATAGCTGCCAGAAATATTTTTCAAAAATATTTATTGACTGCTTTATAAGGTTAATTGAAATGAAAGGATGGTATTTTTTCCCCTTGAAAAATTGTAGGCATTTGACCTCTGCCTGCAAAATAAATAACAGATCTCTTATGTCTTTTTGATTTATTAGAAAGATGAAATTTTCTTACCCTCCATTTTCTGATACTTTTTTTTCTTTTCTGGCAGACTCCACGTTTTGGTGTCGGTCTCTGCTTTGTACTGCTTATTGCCTTTGCAAAGCAATTCTGCTCTCTGAGACTAATTGAGTACTAGACTTGGCATTTTCCTTTAGAGAGAAAGAGGAGTCTACTGACGGAGTCAATGTCTGCAATTAGCTTAAGTCAGCTGGAGATGGGATCTGAAGCATGTTTTCCACTACAATAATAGTAACACAGACTTTGGAAATGAAGTAAATTCTTTCCAAAATACTAAGTCTCTTAGACTGACGCTGAAGAAGCATAGAAAATTAAAAATAAGACAAAATAAAATGGACATCAACGCAGACAACATTGAGGAGGAAAATGCATATTTGGATAATTGCCTTAGACGTGATAGCAGAATGAGAACGACTTGCCAGAGCAGAGCACTCTTTCCATATACAGATTTAAACTATCACATATTTTCTTCCATCCTTTTAGTTTTTCAGCTTTCCTTTCTCACTTTCTTTCCCCTTCTAAGTGACTACTGTGTTGTAGTTACTACATAAAATATTCCTCACATTCTTGCTTCCCTGCAATGACTTTCTTTTTCTGCCCCCTCTTAATTCTCCTTCTTCCACTCTGTCCCTGGTTTTCTGATTCAGATTATTGGTTGGAGTCTAACATCCTCCCCCTCCATCCCTCATGCACAAGCTCACTGAAACATTGATGGTGGCATCTCATGACAAGGACTTCATAGCAATTTAATTGGTCAGAAGTAGTGACAAGACTAAATTAAGACACTAAATCAAACTAAAATTTCTTTTATAAAAATGCAAAAATCTTATAATTTTGCTGAGGTATAACTATTTTTGCTATAAACAATTCACTAAACAGATTTTCTTTTATTAACTCTTCATTTTTTTCCAGCTATGTTATATTTTCTTATCCATGGGATGAATTTAAATAGGGTCAATAAATTAAACAGGCAAAAATGTAACTTTTGAATTATGTTACCATTTGAGAATTTTTCAGTTATACACTGAATTTTTGTTTAAATATTGTATTTTGTCTTTAATGATTTTACAGTAGATTTTTGAGATGGCATATTAGTCAGTATTCACTAGATAACAGAACTCACAGGATATGTATATGGTAAAAGGGGATTTATCAAATCAGCTTACAGTCCAAAACAGTGTAGTCCCCAGTGGCCACCTGTATGTGGAGAGCCAGAGGAACCAGATGCTTGTGGAGTGATCCAAGAGCTGGAGTCTCAGAATAGGAATGACCGGTAATACAGTTCCAGTTCAAGATGGAGATGGAAAGGCCAGGAAACTTTCTGGAGAAACAATGATGAAAGTTCAGTTCAAAGAGCTAAAGGCCCATATTCCAGGTGATACCAGATGCACTTTTTTCAGGAAGAACCACACATCATCCCTTCATGCAGCTTTGTCCTTTTTATCCAGGTCCTGTACCTGTCAGAACAGTGCTGCCCACATTCAGGGAAGGACTTCCCCTTCAATCTGCCATCACATAAACCAATCATCCCATCAGTACACCCAAAGTCCCATAATCTCAGGTGTTTCATAATCCAGTCAAGTTTATGATCCAGATTAACCATCACAGATGGCTTCTATTGTATTTTTAAATGAGCTCTAGTCTAATAAAACAAGTGAGGTTATGGTTGTATATATGATTCTACATAAATATCTCAAATTTTGAATCTATATTTCTATTCAAACTACTTGTAACTATCCACCTATAGGAGATGATGAATCATATTTCCTTTTCAAGTAACCAATATCAAGTACTATTCATTTTGTATTGAGATAAATATTCCAAGGTTTTGGGCATATGTTTTTCATAACATTTCACTTGAATCTATATTTTTATGTTTTATACCATAGGTGGCTGTTGACATTCTAATCACTTCTGTGAGATGTGAAGACTGGAATCACTGAGCTAAATTATCCATTTTGCCCTTGAGGTTTTGGGTTAGGCATGCAGATACGAGGATAATCTCCAACCCATCATTTCAGTTCTGTGTAATCTAGAAACATGTCTTCCTTCCATGTAGGGAAGCAGGATTTTCCTGCTAAAGCATTCCTTGAGGAAAAACAGAGATGATATGTTCTGACACAGCTGTATACTTAGAATTGTCACTACTGAGTCACTATAAATGGCTTCTTTATTGCATAGTGTCAGGTGGCTCAGAAGTCCAGGTGCTGCTCAAGAGGAGCACTTGTGAGGAGTGCTCTGAGGAGCACTCCGATCTCCCGTATTACCTGATATTGCTGATTCCCCATATTACCTGATACTATCTCCTTATTTCTAAACCACCACTCTGATCTGTGCTATGGAACTATCAATAATTAATGTTCATGGAATGCTAATATAGGTTAGTGATACACTGTATAAACTAACTTATTTAATCTTTGAAGTGTATGGTATGAAAAGGATAAAACACAGAGTTCAAAAACTACATATAAACTGGGCATGGTGGCACACACTTATAATCCAAGTACATGGGAGGGTGAGACAGGAGGATCACAGGTTCAAGACCAGCCTCAGCAAGTAGTGAGACTCTCATCAACATAGTGGACCCTGTTTCAAAATAAAAAAATAAAATAGGGCTGGGGGTATAGCTTGGGGGTAGAATATCCCTGGGTTCAATTTCCAGTACAAAAAACCCTATATATATAAATTTACTAAATATGATATTAATTATATATTAATACATAGATATATAATTACTTATGATAATTAATATATTTAATATATAATTTATATATGTGTGCATGTTATTTATAACAATAAATTACAACAATATATTTTAATATAAAATTATGAGTTGTATGTGTGTACATATATAATATATAGTTAATATGTATCCATCATATGAATTATATATCTACACACACACATATGCATAGGACCTCAGGGAAATAATGCTTCACATAACTGCCACAACTTTAGTCCAAATCACTTTGTTTTCATTGCCTAATCATTCTAACAGGTTCTTATTGACTTTTCTTGCCTCCTCTCTTGCCTCTGCCTCTAATCATTTCCTGTATAGTAGCCAAAGCAATCTTTCTAAACAGTAAATGTCATATCTCACACTTATGTAAACAACTAACAGATCCCTGGATCCTCAGTTGCTCTCAAGATAAAGTGCACTCTTCTTATCAAGGGTTAAGAAGCACCTCCTCACATGGCCCCTCACACCTTTCCATTCTGAGCAGCAGCAGCTCCTCCTCCTCCTTCTTCTCTTCCTCTTCCTCCTCCTTCTCTTCCTCCTCCTCCTCCTTCTCTTTCTCCTCCTCCACCTCCTCTTCCTCTTCCTCCTCCTTTCCTTTTCCTCCTCTTCATCCTCTTCCTCCTTCACCTCTTCATCCTCCTCCCTGTACCACACCATTCAATTACTCCCAGTGCCCTGAGCATCCCCAGCCTCCCTCAGCCTGCAGCTTTTGCATGAATCATTCTCTGAGTGAAGAAGTATTCACCTTCTCTCCCTCTTCCAACATTTGCCAGGCTGAACAGATGCCTTCTTGACATCTCAGCTTACCTGAGCAGCTTACCCTGACCATCACCCTTATATATACTCTAGCACACAAGTCAAATATTGACCAGTGCTTCTCCCCTAAGTGTTCTCTCAGAAGTCTTCTTCTACTCCACCAGTAGCTCTCATGACATTACATTATTATTTCATATTTACTCATATAGATCCTTCAGTTGACCCCCAGTGTAACGAGGCAGGAAGAGTTTTGACCGTGTTCATGATTTCATAACCTTTGCAGCATGGTATTCAACAAATATTAAAATGGGGCTCAGTGCAGTTTAGTGATAGAGTGCTTGACTAGCATGTCTGAAGCCCCAGGTACAATCCTAGCAGTGCAAATTAAATAACTTAATTAATAAAATGATTGGTTTTGAATGAATAAATAAATAAGTAAATATTATTTCTAAGTCATATTATGTTTGCAGTTAGAAGGATGATTTGAGAAACTATAAGAAAATGGTGCTTTTCTTAGGCAGAGTTCTCAGAAAAAAGAAGCTTACAGGTATGGGAGAGTGAGCTACATACTTCATTTAATATTCTAGATCAAAACCCCAAATTATGCCAAACTCTTCATGTAATATGTATAACTGTTTACCCATAGCCCCTCCCCAACTTCCACTTTCTTATACAAAAATGTATGCATTTGATCTGTTACAGATATTTTGTGAAAAAATAAAGCATTAACTTTTAAAATAAAAAAGATTAGCCATTAGTACTATTATTAATTAATGAAACCTCCAAATAAGCAGACATTGAAGAACTTAATAATGAAAGTGTTAATCTACAATTGCCACAAAAACTGCCTGCAAAATTTTCTTCTTCAAATTTTGCTGCCAAAAACAACATTATGGGAGAAATAACATAGTGTTAGAATAAGAAAGGCCATAAAATGTTATAACCCTATATTTTAGAGCGTACTGGGTTGTAAAATGGTACAAGGAATTCTCAAAACTTTTTACTGCTATACACTGGTAGCTCTTTATGAAACTGGCACCGTTTGATAGGTAGAGAAGAAGTTTTATTATTAGTGTAATATTTGTATGATTATATATTTGTATGATTATATTTGGCATACATTATACTGATCTATAAATATAACTATGAATTAGAAAAGAACCTCATTCATTCTCCAGTTAGATTTGTTTATTGAATTTACTGTAGTATGCCACTTATTCCTCAGATATAGAAATCTATTATGTTCACCTTTTAGAACTCATGGTTATATGTGAAAGGTCTTCCTACATAGTACATACTACCTGTGTTCTAATCTCAGCTCTACCACAGTTAATGGGTGATTTATTCTTGTAAGCATCCGCCAGTTCATCTAAAATAAGAGTTACCTAAATACCCATTCTATGGGGTTTTGTTTTTTTCCTGAACATAAACTTAATTACAAAAGCAAAATATTTAGCCCAGGACCTAGCACTCAGTAAACACTAATGAATATTTAGTGCTTGTCTGGGCTAGGTATAGACTATCCCCTGAAGAACCCATGTATTAATGGTCAGAGTTGATGTAATCAAGTCATGTAATCTCATCAGTGTGTAAATCCATTGTAATGGATTTACTGGGTGGTAACCTAGGCAGGTGGAGTATGGTTGGAGAAAATGGATTCCTGGGGGTGTGGCCTTGTCTTTGAATCTCCTTGCTTGCTTGCTCTTTGCTTCTGGCCTCTGAGATGTGAGAGCAGAGCCTTTGTTCTCTTCCTCTCTCTGCTTCTCATTGCATGCCCTGACATCTATAGACCCTGGCCTCACATGGACTGAACCTGAAATCTCCAAAACACTTTGAGCAAATAAATCTTCCCTCCTCTAAGTTGTCTGGTCAGTTGTTTTGGATTACAGCAGTGAGAATGTTGACCAAGATGCTGTTGCTAGATATACTTCTGTTATCCCTTTTTCTCAACTTGTAGAAGGGAAAGCTCTTGATAAATAATACAAAAAAAAATCCATAAAATTCCTGAGCAGCCTATTGCATAATTTTGAGTAAACAGGTGTCCTTATTTACACAATCATTAGTATTGGAAAGTTTGAAGTTCAAACAAAGTAGGAGATCTGGAATTAAGTCATCATTCAAATTGTGTAAGTCTATCAGTAAATTGGGGAAAACAATAGTCTTTTTGCCTAACATAAGTAGTTACTATTAAAAGGAATTTTAAAGTATGAAACTTTAGACAAATGAAATGGATACAAAATGTAATTCTTGACTTATGCCAGTTTGTACTTAGTTTTTTGCAATTTTCAATTGCTCTGAAACATCACAGGATATTGAAACTATGGATGGCAGGAGCCAGATAAGTGGAAAATTAGTTCTTGAAATAATGTTTGTTCAGGTTGTTAGAGCAAGTCCATTTTCCCCCTCAGGCAAATATTTTGAAGTTTGTACTGGCTGCATTTTCTAGAGAGAAGGGGGAAAACAGGAAGTTAATCATATCTTTTCATGTGTCATGTACCTTAGGAGCTGCTCAATAAATATCAATTGATGAAGATGATATTGCAAGGACTATGTTTTGTGAAATTGATTCATAGAAGGCAGCCTTAGGCAGTTGTACCAATGTGATTGGATATTTCTATCATATTTTATTTAAAACTGAGTTTGTATGATCATGTCACAGTAGTAAATATGTTTGACTGGGATCCTGAGCCTCTTCCCCTCCCTCCTTTCCTTCTTTCCTTCCTTTCTCCTTTAACCTGTTTTCTTATTCATTTCTACCCTGAATTGCTTCTTTATATATCATACACTTAAACCTTAATCCTATCAGGTGGAGATAGCAAACACATCAGTTTCATTTGTGTTCTTTTCTTTATAGCCAACCCCTGCAAATTGTTACTTGAAAAACTTGAAAGATTAGAGAAGGGGACATACACTAATATTCTTTCTTCATGTTGCTATTCACTATTCATAAAAACTCAGGGTTCAGAAGGTCTTGTGGACACACACACACACACACACACACACACACACATACACACACACCAAAATAATGGCTAGTAACATTATATTTCTTTGTTTGTAGTTTAATACTGATTTCTTTCTTGTTTTGTTTTCTTTGAAAACCTGAGCTTTGGCAGGTATTTTTGAATCACCGGTAATTTTGTTTGCAGCCCCAAATTCCCCAAATCACATAGTAAGTCAATTCAACAGACCACTTCGAGCCCACCCACTCTATGTGCATGAAGAGGGATAGAGGAATGAGCAACTCAGGCAAGGAGGAGAAAGTCAACACACTAATAACTATGACACCCCACAAACCGTCACACTCTATGGAAATTATTAAAATTCTCTGGAAGACTAGAAGAAAGACTTTTTTTCTGATTTGGTGATCTGACTGCTTTTTGTGAAGTACCTACTTAACAATTTTCTTTATTCTCTCTGGTAATTTGTCTTACTTAGACTTCTAGCTTCTTGCCTTCTACTGTGGGGAATGTTTTGTGAGCATGTCTGAGAGCAGCCTATTTTTATTACTTCTTCCTGAACACACAAGGACCTTTCTCTGTGTGTCTCTGTCTCTCTGGTTTTTAAAATACTAACAGTTTATCAGAATATGTCTGATAATACATCCTTTATAATACATCAATTATTCTGGAGACTTGGTGTACTCTCACTTTAAAACTTTGATTAAGTTTTCATTTTATTTTTGTATTGTCTTCTCAATTATATATTAAACTATGTGTTGCTTTACTTTTCTTCATCTTTCATCTTCATGGAAGCTACATCTCTAATTTTATGTATTATTAACTTTTTATTCATTTTCAGGTATTTTGATATTTTTTCTTGGTCTTGCAAACTCTGACATCTATTGTGTTTTTTGGTTGTGTTTAGTCTCCTTTTATTAATATAGTTTGAACTCAGGGGCATTCTCTCTCTATGATACACTCACAGCCCTTCTTATTTATCTGTTTTTAAATTTTGAATCAGGGTCTCACTAGGTCTCTGAGATTGGCCTCAAACTTGTAATACTCCTGTCTCAGCCTCTCAAATAATAAGATCACAGAAGTGTCCCATCATGCCCAACTGGTCTTCTATTTTACATCTCAAAGTGATCTTTATTTCATTATTTTTTATTTTATTTCATTATTTTTATTTTATTTCATTACTTTTATTTTATTTCATTGTTTCTTTATTTTATTTTATTTTTCTCTACAACTTCTTTCCTGGGCAACACCAGCTTATTTTTCATTTTCTTCGCTGCCATGCCATTTTTCTTATATTCTTTATATGCCTCCTCTTTGATTTTGTTTTGAAGACTGATTATTACTCTTCTTTGAATACTCCACATTCTTCTTACACAAGCTATTTTGAAGCAATTTATGTAGGAGAGGGACTGACATTCTGATCCAGAAAAAATGTATGTGTATGTGTGTGTGTGTGTGTGTGTGTGTGTGTGTGTGTATGTACATGTTTTAGCTTGACTTTCCTTAATTCCTGACTTTCCTTATACCTACAAATACTAGCTTGCTCACAACTCAGTGTCTCATTTAGTATGTTTCACACTAGGATAATAACTTCTCTGATGCTATGACTTTGAAATCTTTTATTTATCCCAGCTGCAATAATCTATCAGGGTCCTGAGATGCATCTTCAGCAGTCCATACCCCTCCATGCCATTTTCCTAATAACAGCGTTGGTTCTATCCCTAGGGGTGAGGCACCCTGGCCTGGAACTCTCTAGATTCTTCCAGTCATAGCTATCTGCTGTACCTGTGACAGCAGGCAGATTTGATCTAACCTTTACTTGATCTGACAATGTTCCTCATACTTGGGGTCTGTGGTTATAATGCGTCCTACTTTGAAGAATTTATGTGTCTAGTTCTCATTCTTTATCTAATTTCAGAGAGGAAAATAGAAGACATCTCCTTATTCTGTCATCTGAAAATGTAAAGTCTCAAGAGCCTTTTCTTAAAGTTCTCTCTGTAATTTTATGATATTTGCTGGGATAAAGTGGTAGAAGAGTTGTCAGTCTCATTAGTCAGGAATCTTCATGAGAACATTTCATATATTTTGTATTCTCCTGAGAATACAAACACAAAGAAATAAAAAGAACGGTAGCTCTGTGCATCAGGTTCCATGACTATAACAAAGACCTGAGATACTCAGCTTACAAAGAGAAAATGTTTATTTTGGCCCATGGTTTTGGAGGTTCCAGCTCATGATTGGTTGGCCCCCTTGCTCTGTGTCTGTGGTGAGGCAGCACAGCATGATGGGAGTGTGTGGCAGAGCAAAACTGCTCACCTCATCACCAGGAATAAAAAAAAAACAGAGAGCAAGGAGAGAGCCAAGGCCTCATTACCCTCTTCATGGGCACACTCCCAATGACCTAAGTCCATCGCAGTAGTTCTCACCTTTATAAGGTTCCACCACCTCCCAGTAGCACCACCCTTGGGACCAAGCCACTAAAACATGAGCCTCTGGGGAACATTGAACATCTTACAATACAGCCCTGAGCCTCGACACACATCAACTCATTTAATCTTAACACACACCCTAGGAGCAGGTGCTGTTTGGGGCTGGACTGCCATTCATGATTCAGAAAGTCATATATTGGGGCTTGCAATATAGGTGTGATTATGTTGTACTCATCAATATAATCAGACTAGATTTATGACATAGTTTTTGCCATTGCCAAATGTTTTTACATAAGTCAGATAAAATGATAGAGTCAATAGCAGGTGTACCTTTCATTAAGCAATTGATTCTTAGAAAGAAATATGCCAATAAATAATTACCAGGTTTGAGAGCAGAAGGACCAGGAAGAGCTAGTCCTTTTGAAATGCACAGGAGCTTGGAATGGAGTTCAACACATCAGGAAAGAGGCTGCTGAATGCATGTTTTGCTTAATAAGAGAAAGATGTGATGCACACCTCAGCATAATCTACTTGAAGGGCAGGGGGCAGAAGGACCTGAAACAGGAACCCAAATCATCAAATTTCAAGTCCAAAGAATGACAGTTTATTTCTTCTGGTTATTTCAAAATGTTCTCAGTGCAATGGTTTCCTGCCTTGGAATAAGGAAAAAGCAATGAAGTAAAGAAAAGATGGTGGCTGTTACCACATATTCTTTTAAAATACTTTTTATTTATTCACTGAACCTGACATAGTGGCCTCTCCTTTCTTTTTTAATTAGGTGTCTGATGAAAGATTGAAATTGGCTTTCTGTAGATGAAGTTAGTCCAGAAGCTATTCTGCAATATTTCTTTTCTGCATTATTTTTATTATCAAGTTCATGCTGATTCATATGGTGCTTAGCACAATAACTCTTACAGAGTAGAAAATCAATAAATGAGTTTTGATTGAATGTAAATTCTCACATGGGCAATTTGAACTATTACTCTCTTTGTGGTATTCTTTCTGATTAGAATTCTTGATCAAGGTAAGTAAAAGGCTAACCATCACTGCGTATATTACTATAGAAAAGAAATCCCATCGAAGAATGACCAGTAAATCGCTCCTTGGCCTCCTCACTATATAACCTGTGGGGTGCTTAATATCATGGGCTTTAGAATCAAGTTCGCCCGTGCTTGAATTCCAGATCTACCATTCCCTGTGGTGAGAATTTGGATGTTATTCACATTCTCATTCTTTAATTCTTTACAGTGAGGTTAATAATACATATTTTCAGAAACTTTATATTTACAGGAAAAAGTGAATTGAAACACCTTTCCTTTAGTTCTCACATTACTGAAGCACTATGTAGAGAGGAACAGTCTTTCAAAAAACTGGAAGTTCAGAGTCTGACCCTTTCAGGCTGAGAACAAAGTCCCTGAACTTCTGCTGATGCCCTCTTGCTTTACACTGGGTTAAAAAGTATGGTTAGTTGGGTCTCTTTAAGGTCTATTGCTGCACCTTAAGTAACAGATATAATATCATCCTCACAGGATGACCTATTTCAGTAGCAAAAACAGTTCACCACCCCTTGTCCTATGACATTTCTGAGGCAAATCAAAGTATGTTCTAGTAACAATAAAGACTGGGTAGATATTTATTAATGAGTGGGAGAGGGCAATAAAAATAGGTTAGACAAATAATTATGACATTTTTATAATCAATAAAGATGAAATATTATCATAATCTTGATATGATATGAAATGCAGAGAGTACTCTTATCTTATTTTGGATTATGAGTTAACTTCTGAGATCCTTCTAGAAGTTTCCAGGCCCTTTCCCCCCAGAAAGCTGAGGAATATGTTTCCATTTCCAACATCATTTGAGAAAAGGATTTTCAATATATCAAGTATAAGAAGGAAAGAAATGAATCAGGAAGGCAGGAAGGAAAGAAGAAAGAGAGAAAAAAGATATAAAAAAAGAACAGAAAATTCCTAGATATGTCAAACACAAATTCAAAGATAAAGCTTTCAAGCTGGGCATGGTGGCACACACTAGTAATCCCAGTACTTGGGAGGCTGAGACAGGAGGATTGTGGGTTCGTGGCCAACCTCAGCAACTTAGTGAGACCCTGTTTCAAAATAAAGAATTAAAAATAGGGGTGGGGGTGTAGCTTAGAGGTAGAATGTCCCTGGGTTCCATCCCCAGTACTGCAATAAAAAAAAAAAGAAAAGATAAAGCTTTCCTACTTATCAGCACTTTTATCTTGGGCAAATTCCCCAAACATGTGGAGTCTTAGTATCCTCAGCTCTATGTATCTGTTTCTCAGGTATACAGTAGTGGTTAATTGAGTTAATGTATTTGTCACAGTGCTTAAGAATCACAAGGCACTCAATATAATTCAGTTATTTGTATTTTGCTTCTGTCTCTATCCGACTGTCACAGGTCATGACACTTGTAGAGCTAAAGAAAATATAGCTATCCAAGCTTGAAGTCCTTTTTATCCTGAGTCAGAATAATCTTTTCAGTTGCTGTTAAGAAAGGAAAATATCTAAATGAGATGATCCCAGCTCACAATTTCATATAAGACTGTGGTGCCCATAGTGAGTGGACGCAGTTCTAATTCAGTGGTGACCAAAAGTCCTTTCCCTTGAGATACATTAACACAGGCAGGCGCATGATGCTGAACCCCCAAAGAGTGTGCAATGAAAGAATTACACTATGACCCTTCTCATTCTGTGATTGGCTAATCTCACTTAACATAATGTTCTCCAGGTCCTTCTATTTTTGTGTCAATGATATTATTTTGTTCTTCTTTATTGCTGAGTAGAATTTCATTGTGTATATTTCCCATAATTTTGTAATCCATTCATCTGTTGATTGACACCTAGGTTGGTTCCATAATTTGGTTATTGTGAATTGTGCTGCTATCAACATGGGTATGCATATATTACTGTAGTTTTCTGGTTTCAATCCCTTTGGAATGATACCCAGTAGTGGTATAACTGGATCATGTGGTGGGTCCATTCCCAGTTTTATGAGGACTCTCCATACTGATCTCCATAGTGGTTGAACTAGTTTGCACTCTCACCAACAGTGCAGAAGAGTTCCTCTTTTCCCACATCCTTGCCAGCATTTGTTGTTGTTTGTATTTTTAATGATTGCCATTCTGATTGGGGTTAGATGAAATCTCAGACTAGTTTTGATTTGCATTTCCCTGATTGCTAACGATGTTGAACAGTTTTTCATGTATCTATTGGCCATTTGTATCTCTTCTTTCATGAAGTATCTATTCAATTCAGTTGCCTACTTCTTGATAGAGTTATAAAACACCTTTTTTTAATAAAGAGGAGAAATTAATTTTGGCTCGCAGCTTTGTAGATTGCAATTCATGATTGTCCTCATTGCTTTTGGTCCTGTGCTGAGGCAACATGGACGGTGGGAGCACATGGCAGAGGAGGCCCAATGTCCTCATGGCTGAGTGCAAGAAAGAGAGAAAGAGATAACGCCGGGCGTGGTGGCGCACGCTTGTAATCCCAGTACTTTGGGAGTCAGAGACTGGAGGATCCGGGTTCGCGGCCAGCCTCAGCTCTCTCTCTCTCTCTCTCCCTGTCTCTCTCTCTCTGTCTCTACTTAGTGAGGTCCTCCGCAACTTCGTGAGACCCGTTTTCAAAATAAAGTATAAAAAATAGGGCCAGGGATGTAGCACGGAGGTAGAACGCCCCTG
>PVJS01021232.1:0-31725 GCA_004027185.1 Glis glis
AGAGAGAGAGAGAGAGAGAGAGAGAGAGAGAGAGAGAGAGAGGAGAGAGGAGAGAGATCACGCGCGCACGCATGTGCGCTGAGGTTGGCCGCGAACCCCAATCCTCCGGTCTCTGCCTCCCAAAGTACTGGGATTACAAGCGTGCGCCACCAGGCCCGGCCTTAACAATCCTTCTTATAAGAGACTTTTAGGTTGTTTGCAATTTTTCCCATCCTCCAAAAATGCTGCAATAAATATTCTTATATACAGACTCTTTCATGCTGTTGCTTTATCTCTGAAAAATATTTACACAAGTAGGATTACTGTGGGATAGAATGTGCATTTCAGATTCTAATTAATATTGCTATGTTCCTTTCCAAAGAGGTTGGTTGCAGCAATTCACATCTGTGATGACAATGCACATAAAAAAAGGGCCTATTTCTCTATATTCTTACCAGGACATAAATATTATTGTACTTTTTAATGAAAAATTTAACCACAGAAAGCCTGACATTTTGTAGTTTATTGTTCATTAACATTTTCTTTTCTTCCTGTTTACATACTTAATCTAGCCTTCCACTGCTTGTCTTTTTCTTATCGATTTGTAAGAAGACTATTTTATATAAGGGAGAGCAATCTTTTGTAATATGTGTTGCTAACAGCGCTGTTATATGTATTCTGGTTTTTGCCCACGATGCTTGCCTCATAACGCTCTCCCCAATGCAGACCATAAAAACTAGAATTTCTCTTCCCTGAGGCAGGCTGAAGAAACTCTTATCTTCCCGTCTTTCTGTCAGAGCTGGCTAAGAGAATTCTCTGACCTACCCTTGTTAGCAGGTCATAAGATCCTCCTCATTTCAGAGGGGCCAAGAAGAATCTGGACAGACAGGGCCTGCAGAGTTTCCCCACCTACTCTACTAACATTAGATCATACCCTTTTTGTCCAATTACATTTTAACATGGTTGTCCATACTTCAATCGGGCCATGCGACGAAGTCTCCAGAAAACCCCAAAAGGACAGGGTTTGGAGAACTTCTGGGTAGCTAAACACATGGGGGTTCCTGGAGGAAGCCCCTTCTCCCATACTCTGCCCTCTACGCATTTCTCCATCTGTATGCTCTATAATATACTTTATAATAAATTGGTCAAGTGTTTGAGTTCTGTGAGTTGCTTAAGCAAATGAACTGAACCCAAGGAAGGGGTTGTGGGAACCCCAATTTATAGCTGGTCAATCAGAAGCATAGGTAACAAACAACCTGGGGCTTGTGACTGGCATTAGAGACAGAGTGGCAGTTTTGGGGACTGAGCCCTTAACCTGTGGTATCTGACAGTATCTCCAGGTAGATAGTGTCAGAACTGAACTGGATTAAGAGTGCCCAGCTAGTGTCTGCTGCAGAATGAACTGATTGCCTGCTGGTGGTGAGAAATCCCCACACTTCGGAAGCCTCAGAAGCAATGTGTATTTTGAGTGTAGAGTAGGGCAAACTGAGTTTGAGTTGGTTTTCCCTTCTGTAACATTGGATATTTTCTTTGAACTTGTTTAGGGTGTGCTTTTTGCCATATGGAAAATGTTAAACTTCCTCTAGTTAAAAATATCAATCATTCTCCCAATGATTTTTTTGATTTCCTGCCTTGTTCGTGTTCCTAAGCCTTCTAATTTTAGTGTTTTTTTTCATTTAAACCTTTTAAGCAAAAGTAGTGTATTTGTTTGCAAGAGAAGGATTCTAAATTTTTCTTTTCTTTTTTGTGGTGCTAGGGATCAAATCCAGGGCTTTGTGCATGCTAGGCAAGTGTTCTACCATTCAGCTACAGCCCTAGCCCTTTAACATTATTTTAAGTATGTTCTTCAACTTTTCAAAAGCTTAGCTTTATTTTCTTTTCAATATTTAAATACTTATTACATCTGCAATGGATTGATTTATATGGCATGAGTATAAATTCTCTGCAGTATGAATATATATTGCTATTTAACACAGTTTACAGAAGTCATTCATTTAGTATTTGATTTAAAAAATTGAACACACAACAAAACTTAGATGGAGGCTTGATTTCACAAGAGAAGGTGAACAGCTGGGTGCAGTGGTGCACACTTGTAATCCCAGTGCTTGGGAGGCTGAGACAGGATCACAGGTATCGGGCCAGCCTCAGAAATTTAGCAAGACCCTCAGCAACTTAGGGAGACCCTGTTTCAAAATAAAAAAATAAAAATGGCTGGGGGTGTGGCTTGGAGATAGAATGTCACTGGGTTCAATCAGAGAGAGAGAGAGAGAGAGAAAGAGGGAGGAAGGAGGAGGAGGAGGAACAGGAGGAGGAGGAAAAGGAGGAGAGAGCTCAGCACACTAGAGGGAGAGAGAGAGGGAGAGAGGGAGTGAGGGGGGAGGAGAGAGAGAGAGAGAGAGAGAGGGAGGGAGGAAGGGAAGTAGGGAGGGGGAAGGGGAGAGAGAGAGAGAGAGGGAGATACAGACAAACTAACACATGGTCTTTGGTCTCTGTGGAACTCACCGTCTATGATGCAGAACTAGGAGGTTATGGTATTAAAAGTGCTGCCCTCCATTCTTTTCATCATCAGATTGGGGCTCAGGTCCCTTTTACCATACCAATCTATAAAACCAGCACCCCTCATCCTGTGACTCTGAAAATGCTTTGTTTCAAATTTACAGTCACTCCCCATTAACTATGACCATGCTGAACATGGGTACTTATTTCACTCCTTAGAGCCTCCGTTTCCTCATCTGTTCCCACCATTGCTTACTTCATGAGGTCTACTGCAAACATTAAGTCCTTGGAGGCAGAAAGCCAAGCCATATGTACCTTTTTTTTTCTTTTTAAACCACCCCTCTTCATGTCGTTCTGGATGATTCATTCCTTTAATTTCTCAAGGCCATTTTAAATTTGGGGTTGTTCTTTAAAGGTTCTAGCCAAGGTTGAGCAAAAATCTGCCCTAGACCGGTGGTGTGTTATCTAGACACTCAGCATGCATACTCCCATTTCTGCAGCCCTGTCAAATCTATTAACAGAGCTCCAAGAAAAGATACCTGCAGAGTTCCATGAGTTTATTACTCAGTTTTAAACAGCATCTGAACATCACTCCCTAGAACAGAAGCAGAAATGTTCTCTCTTCAGGCTTCGTCATCCAGGCTTCTGAGCTGCCAGCAGAAATACACACCACACTTTGGTTTGCTGATGGCTCTGCAGGTGACGGCAGTGCTTTGAGATCTGGTCCCCAAGAAAAGGTAGCAAGGACAGAACCAGTTCCTCTATTCCAGGCTCTGCAGTATGACTACCCAACGGAGGCAAGCCTTCTTATAAATAGATGCTGTTTAAAAAAGCGTGGCCCACATTTTACTATTAATCCAGGAACTTTCATCAAGCACCTACGCTGGGATACAAAGGTAATTAAGGTTATTAGATTTGTAGCCATAGTACATCCCTAAATTTTTCTAAGCATTAGCTTCTTGGTTTATAAACTATGCATAAAAGACTAGAGATAGCCGGGCATGGTGGCGCACGCTTGTAATCCCAGTACTTGGGAGGCTGAGACAGGAGGATCACAGGTTCGTGGCCAGCCTCAGCTACTTAGTGAGGCCCTCTGCAACTTAATGAGACCCTGTTTCAAAATGAAGAATAAAAAATAGGGTTGCGGGTGTAGCCCGGAGGTAGAATGCCCCTGGGTTCAATCCCCGGTACAAAAAAAAAAAAAACAAAAGACTAGAGATGAAATAAAATCTCACGAGGTTCTTGGCCTGGTAAATGACTGGTGTTCTCCAAACTATTTTGATCATCCCTCTCAGTAAAACATTTTAAAGCATACATTTCCAAATATTGCTTATTTAAATCATTTATGTATTAATATTTTGTATATTATGTGTACACACTGTATCATTTACAAATGTACTGCTTATATAAATCAGGAGCTTGACCTCAATTCCAGGGGTTCCAAAAATCCCTGAAATTGACTGAAAATTCTGCATTGCAAAATTTGAAAATAAAATCCAGAGAAGATCTGTTGTTCCAAAATTATCAAGGGCTGTATGAGCACAAAATATTCAGAATCACAGAGGAAGAACAAGTTTCTTACCCTCTCTGGTATGCAGCCTAGTGAGTCTCTAGAAATGAAGATCACTGTATTGAAAAGGAGTGGAGATAGTGGGCATCCTTGTCTTGTTCCTGATTTTAAAGGGAATTCTCATAGTTTTTTCCCCATACAATATGATGTTGGCTGTGGGTTTGTTGTATACTGCCTTTATGATATTGAGGTGAGTTCCTTCTATTCTGATTTTCTGCAGTGTTTTAATGCTTTTTCAGTGTCTATTGAAATGATCATGTGATTTTTGTCCTTAGTTCTGTGTATATGGTGAATTACATGGATTGTTTTTCATATGTTGAACCAGCCCTGCATCCCTGGGATAAACCCAACTTGGTTGTGGTGTATAATTTTCTTGATGTGGTTTGAATGTGTGTTGCTAGTATTTTGTTTACAAGTTTTTCATCTAAGTTCATCAAATATTGATGAACTTAGACACAAAATTACAAATATTGGCTTGTAATTTTCTTTTCTTGAACTTTATTTGGTTTTGGTAATAGTGTGATACTGGCTTCATAGAATGTGTTTGGGAGAATCCTGTCTCTTTGTATTTCATGGAATGGTTTGAGAAGTATTGGGTTTAGATCTTCTATAAAGGTTTTATAAAATTTGGCTGGGAATCCATCTGGACCTAGGCTTTTCTTTGATGGTAAGCTCTTTATTGCTGTTTCAATCTCTTTGCTTGCTATAGGTCGGTTTAAATTTTCTATTTCCTCTTGATTCAATTTAGGAAGGTTGTATGTGTCTAGAAATTTGTCAGTTTCTTATAGGTTTTCCATTTTGTTGGAGTATAGTTTTTCACAATAGTTTCTGATGATCCTCTGTATTTCTATGCTGTCTGGAGTGGTATCACCTTTTTTCTTTTATCTCTTAGTAATTTGGGTTGATTCTTTATTTTGGTTAGGTTGGCTAAGGGTTTATCTATCTTTATTTTTTCAAGAAACCAGCTTTTTGCTTTGCTGATCTTCTGTATTGTTCTTTTGTTCTCTACTTCCTTGATTTCTGCTCTGATTTTAATGATTTCTTGTCTTCTACTGGCTTTGGGATTAGACTGTTCCTGCTTTTCAAGGGCTTTGAGGTGTGTCATTATGTTATCTGGTGATTTTCTGTTCTTCCTATGAGTGCTCAGTGTTATGAATTTTCCTCTTAATATTGCCTTCAAAGTGACCCAGAGATTTTGGTATGTTGTGTCTCTATTTCCATTTGATTCTAGGAATTTTTATTTCTCCCCTTATTTCTTCTATGAGCCAGTCCTAATTCAGGAGTGTGGTATTCAATTTCCATGTATTTATGTAATTTCTCTGAGTCTTCTTATTGTTGATTTTTACTATCATTCCATTATGGTCTGAAAATATGCAAGGAATTATGCCACATTTTTTGAATTTACTAGTGCTTGCTTTGTGGCCAAGGATATGGTCTATTTTGGAGATACTTCCATGAGCAGCTAAAAAGAATGTACATCCAGCTGTAGGTGGATGGAATATTCTGAATGTGTTTAGTAAGTCCATTTAGTTTGTGGTGTTCTTTAGGTCTGAGGCATATTTACTGATCTTTGGTCTAGAATTGATCTAGTGCTGTGAGAGAAATCTCCTAATATTACTGTATTGGGGTCTATGGAAGACTTAATGTCACAGTTTGTTTTAAAAAGTTGTTGCACCTATATTCAGAGCATAAATGTTGACTATTGTTGTATCCTCTTGTTGGATTGTTCCTTTTACCAGTAAAAACAACCTACTTTGTCTCTTCTGATAAGTTTAGGCTTGAAGTCTCTTTTGTCCGATATGAGAGTTGCTACCCCTCCATCAATAGCAACCAGAGAGATGCAAATCAAAACTACTCTGAGACTTCACCTAACCCTAATTAGAATGGCAATGATTAAAAACACAAATAATAATAAATGCTGGTGAGGATGTGTTCTCGAGAAGTAGGAACTCTGATACATTGTTGGTAGGAGTGCAAATTAGTGCAACCACTTTGGAAATCAGTGTGGAGGGTCCTCAGAAGAATGGGAATGAACCTACCATATGACCCATCTATACCACTCCTGGGTCTCCACCCAAAAGAATCAAAAGCAGACAACCATAGTAACACATGTATATATATGTTTATAGCAGCACAATTCACAATTGCCAAACTATGGAACAAGCCTAGGTGTTCATTAACAGATGAATGGATTACAAAATTATGGGATATACACATAATGAAATTCTACTCTGCCATAAAGAAGAACAAAACTATCTCATTTGCAGGGAAATGGATTAACTGGAGAACATTATGGTAAGTGAGATCAGTCAGTCACAAAATGTGAACGATCAGATGGTTTCCCTCATATGTGGAAGCTAGGGAAAAACTGGGACACAGGAGGGACTCCAGACAAAGGAGAAGAACCCTTAGTGAAGTGAGGGAGGGGGCCTAATGAAGAGAGGCAGGAAGGGGGAGGGAGACTCGTTGAGGGAAACACTTCAATGGACATGATGTATGTACACAAATTTATCAATGCCAATCACAAAGTCGTGCACGGGGAGGGGGACACAGTGGGGTGGGAGGTGGGGGAGGGCGCACGTGTGCTCTGTGCATGTATGCCTCTATCACTCTGAACTTCATCATGATCTATGATTACAATGCACCAATAAAAAAATGAAGATCAAAAAGGAGTCAGTCTCTCTGGTTTCAGTTGCTGGGGAGATACAGTATTTTAGAGGTCACAAAAGTATCTTCATCTCATTTCATAACCACTGAGTAATTCATAAATGGACAGGATAGGGACCATATTCTGTTTCATCAGTAGGAAAACTGAGGTCCTGAGAAACAAAGGGACTTGTTAAGAAATTGTTCTTCCCAGAGAAGAGATGGTATTCCAGCTCTCTACCTGGGACCCTCCTTTGGTTTCTCCCTCTGCAGGGAGCACAGAGCAGCTCCAAACATGACCTCAGCACAGGTCTCTCCACTTCAGGACTTCTGAAGAGGCACCACCTTGAATGCCCACAAGTAAGAACAAGGGCTGCAGAGAGCAAATGTGCTGGGTGCTTCAAAAGCACACGTGTTGTGATTCAGAATACAACAAAACCAGTTTGAAATGAAATGTGGCTGATTAGTATTTCCCTCTTTTAGCTCATCTAAATTTTCTTTTCTTTTTTTTTTTGTGGTACCGGGGATTGAACGCAGGGGCGTTCTACCTCCGTGCTACGCCCCCGGCCCTATTTTTATACTTTATTTTGAGACTGGGTCTCATGAAGTTGTGGAGGGCCTCACTAAGGAGAGAGAGAGAGAGAGAAAGAGAGACAGGGAGAGAGAGAGAGAGAGAGAGAGAGAGAGAGCGCGTGCGCAAGCTGAGGCTGGCCCCAAACCCAGGTCCTCCGGTCTCCGCCTCCCAAAGTACTGGAATTACAAGCGTGCGCCACCACGCCCGGCTAGCTCATCTAAATTTTCTATAGCAAACATGTTAATAACACATTAGGGAAAGAACCCCAGAAAATGTGAGTGAGAAAAATCAACCCCAGGTGTTGTAGAGCTCCCCTAACCCTGCTTGTACAAGACTCTTCGTAAAAAGTACATGTCGGATCAATTGTCTATGACATGGAAGATTGGAGAATATCCTGTTGTCTGTGCATGTAGTGGCAAACTGGCTGAGCAAAGTCATCCTTTGTCAAACCCTATGTATTCTGTCCACAGCACCGATTACCAGTGATAACCACTTCAGAATCAGTAACAACTTACTTATTTCCATCCCCAAACGGGGCATCAAAATCAATAAGTGGTTATCTTTCCAGCTAAAGCCTCAACTGGAGGAGTCTCTCTAGTCCTACAAATAGGCACTTTAAGATTCATGTCTGCGTGCAAGCACAAATGGAATTCAACACACACTGACTGCCTTCCAGAGGCTAGCTCAGGGCAGGCTGCCTTAGGGGGTATCTTATGTGAAGAATAGTGATGGATTTGCTCCATATATGACACTCTACCTGGTCAGCAGAGTGTGTGAAAGAGGCAGGATTTCAGCAAAACCTGGGGAAAATACCGCACACAGAAGTAAGACCAAACACCTGTTATTATTCCTTCACAGACTCTTTGCTACAGTTGAAGCCCAACATCTCAATGCAGGAAAACAAATCTTAGTTCAATGAAACATAAACCACCCAAGAGTGTGGTCAAAATGCAATCTGGAAGGAGAGGCAAAGAGGTCAGAGAATCTTGACAGTAATTGTCAAGGAGGGTGTGGTTAAGGCTGAAAGTTGGTCCTTAAAGATAACTTACAGATAGTCATTAATCTGAATCTTCATTTTAAATAATAAAAATGAGTAATTGAAAAGAACTGAAAACCACAATGGATTTCACCTGAAAAATAACAAATGGGAGCTATTATTTACTATTTCTACAAAAATAGGACTTTTAAGGCAGAGAAGCACTTCTTATATTCACCTTTAACAGTAGTGTTCTTGTTCATTTTGAAGCTCTACAAAAAATCCCAAACTACTGGTCATGGAATGAATGCTCACAATTTTATTCAAAGTATGTTAATTTCTCAAGATGTATAATCCACAAGACACAAGCACACATCATAAAAACTTAAACATTTTTAGCTGGGTGCAGTGGAGCATGCCTGCAATCCCAATACTTAGTAGGCCAAGACAAGGAAGAATGTAGGTTAGAGGTCAGTCTTAGAAAATTGATGAGAGCCGGGCGTGGTGGCGCACACTTGTAATCCCAGTACTTGGGAGGCCTAGACTGGAGGACCTGTGTTCACTGCCAGCCTCAGTTACTTAGGCCTCGCAACTTAGTGAGACCTTGTTTCAAAATACAGAATAAAAAATAGGGCTGGGGGTGTAGCTTGGAGGTAGAATGCCCCTGGGTTCAATCCCCAGTACTGCAAAAAAAAAAAAGAAAATTGGTGAGAACATTTGTTCCATGACCAGCAGAATGAAGGAAGTGTACACACACACATGTGTGCACACACACAGAGAATAGCTGCTGATTTCAAGTCACAGAATATTTGAAACAATAGCTAGAATACAAAAATTATTCTTTAACAAGTTTGGAGTTTTAAGATTATTTTAAAAAGAGACTCTGATTTTCTAAAGTCATTCTTTAAATCCCTAACTATCTACATAATTTGAGGAGTAATGCTCTCTCGCTTTTGGGGGGGGAAAAAAACCCTCCCTGAACCCTTCAAGGAACTCATTTCAGTTTGTTGGCAGTTCGTAAAGATCAATAATGGACTCACAAGAGTGCAAAGTACCTTGAAGGTTCAAAGAATCTGTTCACACTGCTCAAATCACCACTGCAATACTTCTATCAAAAGCCTCTACTTCTGAGGGCCTATGAGTTATTTCTTACTTATTTTTTACTTACAAGCCTATTTCAAAAAGATTTTTTAAAAATTCAGTTATCCATAAACTAAGAACAAAAGGGGTTAAATTTTCTAAACACATACACAGTCAATTAATTGACTCTGTATGTCTTTCAACATTTAATTCTGCCACATCTTCCTATTAAAATCCTATTTCATCTCTTATCTATGCCTGTTAAGAAAATCTGTCCCCACTGAAAACCACAGTATTAAAATTAGCATTACACGACAACATGGTAAGACACCAAACTTAATTATCAACTCTAGTTACAACTGACTTGACACTGTACCTTCAAATTTGAAAAAAATGTTTAACTAAAACTAGGCTGAAATGAATTTGTTTGCTTTGTATTCACTGATAAATTTAGTGCTTTATCTTTAAAACTCTTAGGTTTCATTATGTACTATAAGGCATTTCTTAAAATAGATAACAAAATGAAAATGTGAAGAGAATACCACACATTAAATTTGCCTTAAGAAAGCATAAATGCTTTCTTATAAAACTACTTATTACATAATTCTAACTGAAAGAAAACGGGAGGGGAAAAAACAGAGGGCAACGAGAAAACCAAGTGCTTTCTTTTCTGCAGTTAAAAAAAAACACAAAACCTAAAAAATTGCTCATAACAATGTAGAGCTGTATTTTGGAAGAATTCAATATCATATGCTTGTAATCAAATTACATAGCATATGCTTGTAATCAAATTACATAGCACTGTCTTTTTTCCCACAAAAATTAAAGGATTGAAGAGCCTTTACTTTCAGAATAATAATGTTATAGATTTCTTTTTTGTGTGTGTGGGGAAGGGTACTGGAGATTGAACCCAGAAGCATTTTACCTCTGAATACACCCCTGACCTTTTTTACTTTTGAAACAGGGTCTCGCTAAGTTGCTGAGGCTGGCCTCAAACCTGTGATCCTCCTGTCTCAGCCTTCCAAGTACTGGGATTACAAGCGTGTGCCACCAACCCGACTTAATGTTATAGATTTCTAAGGGGCACCATGTGTTACTAATAAGCTAACATTTGTCCCAAAATATATCTTGGCATAAATTTTAAGTAAGCTATCACACAATAATAAAACTCACATTTTGGTTGTGTGTGGCACACACACAGACACACATTGTAACACAGAAAGACCTAGAACCAGGAATAACTTGGGTCTTTACTCCCAGAGAAAAGTATAAACACGCGTGTGTTTAGGATATAACATTTCTGTACAAAAAGATTAATGTTTTCAACTTAACTAATTTGGTAGAATAACAAATTAGGTCTACCCATGCTCACTATGAATTCTATGCTTATTATGACTCTTCCACTTTATAAAAGTACAATATGTATTCTTGTTTTTAATAGCACTAAAAAGCAAGCAGTAATCTCTTTCTCATGAGTCATACCTGACTTACAATGGGCATGCATAAGCTTGTGATTGCAAGGACAGAAATTCTTTTTTTTTTTTTTGCAGTACCAGGGATGGAACCCAGGGGCATTCTACTTCCAAGCTACACCCCCAGCCCTATTTTTTTATTCTTTATTTTTGAAACAGGGTCTCACTAAGTTGCGGAGGGCCTCACTAAATAGCTGAGGCTGGTCGCAAACCTGTGATCCTCCTGTTTCAGCCTCCCAAGTACTGGGATTACAAGCGTGTGCCACCACGCCTGGCTTTCAAGGACAGAAATTCTGAGTCAGGCCCATTCCTGCGGTACTGACTCAGAGTCTCTTGCAAAGACTGAGCTCAAGATGTCAGCCAAAGCTACCTCTGTCTGAAGGTTTCAACTGGGGTTAGCAAATCTGCTGGAAGGGGACTCACTTACATGGCTGGATTTTGATGAGACCTCTCTCCAAAGGGTACTTGAGAATCCATGGTGGCTGACTTCTTCCAAAGCAAATGATCAGAAAGGGGGTTGGAGGGAGGCAGGACTAAGTGGACGCTATCTCTTTTATGAATTGGCCTTGGAAACCACATGGAATCATTTCTATTACGTTTTATTCATTAGGAGAGTTACTAAGTCTGGTGCACAATCAAGGGGAAGGGGAATTAGGCTCCATCTTTGGAAAGAAAACAGGCCAAAGAAATTGTAATCTAACTTAAAAATTCCACAGTGCTCAACAAACTACTAGCTATTTTAAACACATATTAACAAGAGAGAGAGGGGAAGAGACAAAAGAAAGTTGGGTGGGGGTACTATTAAGGCAAACTTTCTAAATGACAGTGTGCTTCATAGGTCAAGAATTCAAAATTTACAAACAGGAAAACTCAATGGCTTGGAGAATTTTTCCTGGTCCAAGAGGTTTACAGAAGTTTTGTTTTTGTCTTTAATTTTTTAAAATGTACTCACATGTAGCAGGGACAGGTGACAGACAAATTCCCAAAGCAATTTTCAAACCAAAGGGCTTGCATGGAGATGGTAATGTGCTTTTCAAAAATAATTTCTCTTATAATATTATACGGTTTATTAATTAACACGGATAAAGGCTTATGTGTAAAAATAGCGCATTTTAAGAGCAAGACCCTTCACCATTTTCAACCATCTTTCAAATCACTTTGGGAAAGTGGGTCACTGGTAACCTCCACCAGAAATATAAAAATGTTTCTTAAAACATTAAAGAGTATCACATGGGCTTTCTGTCACTTAAGCACTGTGAGAAAACAAGAAAATTATAAAAACACACTGGGAAACAGATACCAGAGTTCAGCCTCTTGTGGCTTCTTTGGAGGAGGCCAAATGCCATTGGACAGGAACAACTTGGATTCCACTGAGCATGTATCATGGAAAGATACACACTACCACTGTTTTACTCATCTAGCTATTTTTTAAGAATTGGATGTCACAGTGCTGCCCACACAAGCCAACCAAAACCCTGAGTACACTATCCCGGTTTGTGACTGCAGAAATTCTATCAGGCCCCAGCAGTCTGTGAGGAGCCTGTAAGGATCTGAGTTTATCCCCACCATTTCCATGCCATGGGCATGATTATTACTGTGGCACCTCTCCGGGAACCACCAAGTTACAGATTACACTACTGGGAGTTTACATTTGGGCAATTCATTCATGAATATTCATGATTGATGAATATTTAACAGTCACTCTCTGAAAGTTTCCCAAAGAGGGACCTATCCGGCCGACATGTAGCAATTCATTATATACTTGTGGAGCTCCTACCATGTATCAGGTAGAAGACACGTATAAAGTGACTGTAAATGGCAAAGCTGGGGGGCAGCTAGGTTCTCCTTCCATTACATGCTAAGTACGGAATGGTGGACAAGCTCACCCGGCTCTCTAAGCGCTAGGTCATCATCTACTAAATGAGCATAATGGTACTGACTCCATAGGCATGTGGGGGTTAGCCTAGGACAGCATCAACACCCAACGAACACCACCTACTCCAAGAGGTATCGCTTAGCACTTTCCTCACACAACGCCATTTCCCTCTTATTATTTCCCTCTCTGTACCCCTGTGAGCTTTCCTTTACAGCACTTTCCAGTTTCTACTTACTAACACTTTCCAGTTTGCAGATTTAATTCTAGCTGCAAGTCACATGCATAATCTCAATACCTGGTCCTACTCTGAACAACTCAAAGGGGTGCAGGCCTGAGGGAGGTCTGTTTCTGGTTTTGTTTTTTAAGAGTTCTTCAGGTAGAGCCAGGTGTGGTGGCGCACGCTTGTAATCCCAGTACTTGGGAGGCTGAGACTGGAGGATCCGGGTTCACGGCCAGCCTCAGCTACTTAGTGAGGCTCTCCGCAACTCAGTGAGACCCGGTTTCAAAATAAAGAATAAAAAAATAGGGCTGGGGGTGGAGCTCGGAGGTAGAACGCCCCTGGGTTCAATCCCCAGTACCGCAAAAAAAAAAAAAAAGAGTTCTTCAGGTGATTCTATGAAAATTCCACTGGTCTAATGATAGTTGGTGAATAATCACAATCCAATGGGACACATGTTCTCCTACAGAAGCACCGTCTTCTGGAAATGGTGGGGATAAACTCAGATCCTTACAGGCTCCTCACAGACTGCTGGGGCCTGATAGAATTTCTGCAGTCACAAAAGGACTCTGCAGTCACAAAAGGACTCCCTGAAATGAGAGCGACGTTCTCCATTTGCACAGTCCAATACGTTAATCACTAGTCATATGCGGCTACTGAGACTGAGGTTACAGAACTTTAAATCTTATTTGATTATTAACTTTAAAAAGCCATACATGACTAAAGGCTACCTAATAGACAGTACAGACCTAGTGAGAAAGCACAAAAGAGAACCCCTAATCTTGTCTGGGGATCCAAATGCAACTGGTTGTGGCCCCATCCACAGTACTAGAATTGTAGTAGAGTAGATGGCACCGAAACTCTGCATATGTGCCCTTAGGACCCATGCAAAGGTGACATTTCAGGGCAGCTGTGACCAAAGGAAAATGGAGCATATCCCCAAGTAAAAGAGCCATTGCATGAGCTGCTATGTGGGTATGTGGCTAAGAAGGGACATGCATCTTTTTTGGGGGGGGGCAGGGAATGGATCTTGAGCAAGGATACTTGGAAAAGAGCCACATGGAGCCCCAGCATAGTATAAAGATGGCGACACCTCGTAAGTGTGGAGCAAGAGTCTCCCTTTCTGAGGCTCACAAGCTGAGAGCCGGCCTCAAGCATTAGCCATAAAGATGTGGAGAACTGACAGTTGTTCCTGAGGCAGATAATGGTTCATTAAGCTCTTTAGAAAATCCGACAGGCTCCAATGTTATTTGTAGACTCGTGAATGCAAATAAAGAAGGCACTCAGGCTGTGTGTTAGGGTTTGGATCTTCAATGTCGCCCAAAGGCTGTGTGTTGGAGGCTTGGTCCCCAGGTGGTGGCGCTATGGAAGATGATGGGAACTTCAGGAGGTGGGAGCTGGGTGGAGGAAGCTGGGCCTTTAGGGGTGTGCCCTTGACAGGGACATTGGAATCCCAGCACCTTTCTCTCTGTTTTGCAGCCACCGTGAGATTAGCAGCTCTGCTCTACCACACACTCCCTGCCATGATGTTCTGCCTCGCCACAGGCCCAAAGCAATGGCGCCAAGCAACCATGCAACGTGTAAAACCATGAGGCAAAATAAATCTTTCCTCTTCTTAAGTTCATTTTCTTAGGTATTTTGTTATAATGGTAAAAAGCTGATCATCACACTCTGGACCCTACTGCCATGTTCCATCTGCCATTTGCTAAGCACTTACTCTGTGGCAGGGAGCGCATTGGGGCCTCTCCTTTTATCCATACAATATGCTGCAAACTAGATACTATTTTATTTTGTGGTGAGGAAATTGAAGGGTCATGAAAAAGTTAAATAGTTTGACTTTAGCTGGGTGTTGGGGTGCACGCCTATAATCCCAGAACTTAGAAGGCGGATTGTGAATTTGAGGCCAGCCGCAGCAACTTAGCAAGACCCTGTTTCAAACTTAAAAATTAAAAAAAAGGGGGGCTGGGGGTGTAGCTGAGGTAGAACACCCCTGGGTTCAATCCCCAGGACACCCCTCCACAATGACTTTAACTAAGACAAAGGCTTCTTTTTTAAAAGGGTGTATATTATTGTATTATATACCTATACTATTGTATACTTACAAATACCATTTATTTTCTTCTTTTTCCAAATCCCAATGAAAGCTCCAGAAAATCTCTCTGTATATATATATTTTAAACCTATTTTTATTGGCACATTAACATACATACCTACAGAGAGTGAATAAATATTAAGTGTAGCATTTGATACATTATCCAAAGTGAACGTCACCATGCAACCACTACCCAAATCAAGAAAAGTGAAGTATCAGCCCCTCAAAAGGCCTCTGTGGCATCTTCTCGTCATTTACCCCATTCACCTCCCTACACGGCTAAGATCAGCAATGGACCCACCACGCTGTAGGAATTCATTACGATGAAGCAAAGGCTAGAAGGTACAAATTAGGCATATAATTTAGGCTAAAACTTAAAAACATATGGCCACTATGTAACTAGATCATTATTATTTACCTGAATTACACATATTTTATTGAACATGAGGAAATTAGGGAGTGGTATGAAGGTACCAGGGTACAAAATGTGTTAACAATTAATATGACATACAGAATGTCTTGAGATCTAGGGGGTTTTAAGAAGGTAAGAGATGACTAGGTTTCCACTTGGACTGGGATTCCCCGCTTGGATGGGGTGCATAAAGCATTGAGTTTTACCTTGACCGCGCTCCTTTCAGCTGTGTATAATGATACAACTAAAAGGAACCAGCATTTACTAAACTCCCACAACATGGTAGGCCCCTACAGATATTAGCAAATGAAATCTCCTCAACAACTTGGTGACATCACCATCACCATTTTATAGATGAGAAAAATGGAGGTTCAAAAAAGTAAACAGTTCAAGGTCATGGTGTTAATAAGTGGGTTTGCGAAGAAAACTCAAATCTGTCCAACTTCAAAGCCTATGCTCTTTACATTACAGCTTGCTGCCTTCATCCCGGGGTTTCTGTGGAGTTACAGACAATGGATTTCTTAGAGAAGTGGTCTCTGGGAGGCAACTGGTACTGCAGGAATGATAACAAGACCTGAGTCAGAGATCTCAAAATTCACTTGCCTTGCCAAGCCTCTCCTTCCCTGCAGGCTCTATAGCTGACCATTTCTTGTGAGTACCCATCGTTTTTCTTAATTTGGTTTGTTTCTTCTTATTCACTGACAAAACACTTTTGTCTCTGAGTTGACAAAGTCACTAGACCAGAGCTAAAACATTGATTTGCACAGGTTACTTGGCGTCCCCTTCAACCAACAAAGATGACAGTTGGCAGGTCTATGAAGGTCTGAACTTATAACCATGTCCCTAACTTTTACACCAGCCCATGGTCAATGATGATTTTTTTTAAAAATGTGCACAGGCACACTCAAGAAGGAAAAGATTCACAGGTGTTTAGGTAAAGCACTCAATCATAGACTGACCAATCACACAAAGGGACTTAAATATCTCCTATGTCACTTTGACAAAAATTGCAACTAACATTTTTCCTTCTTTTTACTGTGGAAACACTGAAAGGTTTGGGCTAATAGTAGAGACAGAGAAAATGAGAAAAGGTGAATTTCTTTGACCTATTTACTTTTCCATTTGTATTGTCTTCCTTCAATAACCATAAATAACAGGGAAAAATGCTGTGGACATTACAACTCATGTTATCTGATTTGGTATGTACTTACCTTGACCAGAATTATATATTGCTTTTACAGATTTTATTACAACTCATGTTATCTGATTTGGTATGTACTTACCTTGACCAGAATTATATATTGCTTTTACAGATTTCTTCACTTTCTGTAGGGCTGTTCTATCTTGGTCTAGAGCCTAAAAGAGAAAAATGGGGAAAAAAGATGTTGGAAAATTTGGTACATTATAAAAAAATAATGTGCTTGTATTAATGTATCACATTGAATCTCACTATGATGCATCATTATAACACATCAATAAAAGTATAAAAATAAAATATGTAAAAAATAAGAAAAACTCCTTCATAACTGCATTTGTTTTGCCGAGTACCAAAGCAACAGCGAACTGAAATATTTATTAATAATGAACCATCTCAGAGACTAGATGTGTGCAGGCTTTGAGTAACTACATTTTCGGGGAAAAATGCAGAGTCATTCCACAAAGTACAAAGAAATTACAGAACATTTAGGAAATCCTAAGACTCTTCCCTTCTCTCCTAAGTCTGTAACCTGGTAAGGGAGAAAAGCAAGCGTAAGACACGACGGCACAATACCCAGGCAACAAAACACATCTTAGCATCTAATGGTAACTTCTGCCAGAAAACAAAAACAAAAACCATAAAGGGGAGTGTAGTGAGTAGGAATGACCTTTTCATAGTGCTTTTACCTTTGAGGATTTCTTTACAGTGTTAAAAAAATTAACTATGACATATGCCACTTATATTTTTTTAAAAAACCTGTCTACAAAACATGGCCAAGATGCTGGTGATGCTCTGACATGATTTCACAGATGATAAAGCAACACATTTGCAACTGTCTACTTGTGCTGGAAGTGGGACTGTGACTCTCTCATCCAGGTGCAGAAAATACAATTATGCATACTTTGTTAAAACTCAGAGCCGGGTGTGGTGGCACATGCTTGTAATCCCAGTACTTGGGAGGCTGAGACAGGAGGATCATCGCAGGTTCAAAGCCAGCCTTGGCAATTTAGCGAGGCTCGACAACCCAGTGAGACCCTGTTTCCAAATAAGAAATAAAATCAGGCTGGGGGTGTAGCTTGGAGGTAGAATGCATCTGAGTTCAATCCCCAGTACCAAAAAAAAAAAGAAAGAAAAAACTCAGAAAATGGTATACTTAAGATATACACTCCTTTTCTTTTTCTTTTTTGTGGCACTGGTGACTAAATCCAGGGGCATTCTACCTCTGAGCTACACCTGAAGCCCTACAGGTGTGCACCACCATCCCCAGCTTGTACTCTTTTCTGTTATTTATATTAACTTCAAAAAACAAGTTTAAAACGGGGCATGCATATTCAACATATATATGGTACATGGAATGAACTTTTTTTTTTTTTTTGCAGTACTGGGGATTGAACCCAGGAGCATTCTACCTCCGAGCTACACCCCCAGCCCTATTTTTTATTCTTTATCTGAAACAGGGTCTCACTAAGTTGCGGAGGGCCTCACTAAGTAGCTGAGGATCCTCCTGTCTCAGCCTCCCAAGTACTGGGATTACAAGCGTGTGCCACCACGCCTGACGAACGGACTTCTTAAAATAACTTCCAGCCCCTCTTTGCTTCCCCAGGGTCTGTGGTCCACAGCCTGGGAACACAAAGATGGTGTGTCAATATTTGGAGGGCAAGACAAGTAACAGTAGTACTAATAAACTTATAGACCCAAGATTCTAAAACATTAAGTGTATGCTCACATCCATTATAGCACTGACACCTCAGAACTTCAGATGAGAAAACTCAAGCCTATAGAGGTCAAGTACTTCCCTGAAGGTCATGAAGAGCTGAAAAGGGTAAATGCAATGGTAGCAGGCACCTATCATTCCCCTTCTTCTGGAAATTGGTCTTTCCTGCCTTTCTAATCATGAAGTTCAACTGTGGCACAAATGCCATTCTCCTTCAGCACCTGTGCTCTAGGCACCAATAGCTGGCCAGTGGGGCACTTGACCCATGCTGGGCGCCAAGTCTTTCCTAGGATTTGGGGCTACAGAACAGGGATCACAATGCTCCAGTTTCTTTAAATCTACTCAGACCTTCTTTTTTAAAGAAACTTTAAATAACTGCACTGTAAAGAGCTACAATGAATGGAAATCCAGGATCACTTGCCATTAATAGAAGATACCTTGTAAATTACTATGTGCCTCTAACTATGTAAAATGCTCCTCTGCTCAGTCCTCAAATCATCTCATACTCCAGTCACACAGCGTACCACAGGTGAGGAAACAAGACACTTTTGGAGAAAAGATACACTTTGAGTTACTGCAAAGGTTTTTGATTTGTGGTTTAGAGAAAAGAGGGAGCACAACTGGTATTTAATAAATGCTTAGTATGAAGTAGAAACTATGCTGAGAGGTGTACATGGATTATCTCACTTAATTATTAGGAAAATCCTATGAAGTACTATTATTATACCCACTTTATAGAGGAGAAAACAGAGGCTTAGAAAGATTACTTTGTCCCAGGTGGCAGAGCTGGAATTTGAACCCAGGTTTTGACAATAGAAACTCATCTCCTAACCCTACCGAGTCCTACATTCCAATGCTCTGTGATGAGCTGAAACTAAAATTGAGGCTTATCATGTGTGGGGAGAGTATCTACAAGTTTTCAGAGATAAATTTGAGTTAGAAATGATACGACATTTAGGTTCCTAAGAGAGTAAAATGGAAAGACAAAAATGCAAATAAGCAATCCTTTAAGAGACTGAATCCAAGGAGTTTATGTCATCATTTATTTTTATTATAGTCATTTTTCTTTTCTGAAGAAAAATTCTAGGCTTTAGAAAAATAAAATAGTTTGCTAAGTGCCCCATAACAAGTATGAGAAGAACAAGCTTTTGCTTCTTCAACCATGCCAACTATCTGTTGTAGAAGCGCATCCTCTTTCCCCCTGGATCTTACCATTTCTTACTTATTTTCAAGAAAGGGAAAAGACCTGCATCTGGAAGAAAACTATCAATCAGTTCAGCATTGGGGAGTAATGATGACATAAAGATGGGTCTACTCAAAGAGAAATTAACGTGTGGGCTTTAATGTCTATGCACATTTGGAATGAACAGCTTTAAGTGAGCAAAGGGATGTGGAAGATTTCAGCCATAACATTTTATGAGACCATCTATCAACTTTTCTTTTTTGGAGCCCCAGGATGGGCAGGAGGAAGGCAATCTCAGAATTTATGTTGAATGTTTTACCAACTCGTCTACAAACTGACAGGGTGTAAAGTTCACATACTTTTAAAGGTTATGAATAGCACTCCCATTTGACAACTACAGTCATAGGTATGTCTGGGTGACACTTCTTTTTCTAAGCTCTGAATGTTTGACCACTGGCAAAAAAAAAAAAAAAAAAGCCAAGTAAGATGCACTTTTAAGAGTCCAATGTTTTAGAGAGCTGAAGGATGCTGTCCTTCAATCAAACAAGGCTCCCTCTAGAAATAACACATCTAAATGTGCCAGAAAGTTCCATTTTCTCACATGTCAGACAAACTACAGTGACATCCTATGAAATGTCATATACATAAAATTAGATAAGGGCTAAGAGAAAAATGGCAGATAATATGGGCTATAAAATTATATCTTTCAAACCATGAAAAGTACAACAAAATATATGCCTGCATTTCTAAGTGTGCATCTGAAGTTGACCACCTCAAAAGGGTGGGGGGAAGGGAGAGAATGAAGTAACAACTAAATGCATACAGGAGAATGTGCTCATCTTCCATAACAGAATGGCATCTTATCTGTTTAAAATTTGCCAATGCAGCAACTTCACGTTCTCTGCACTACTGAAGACCAGGGATATTAATCGAGGAGAGCACTTCCAACCTTGGTATGGAGACTTTTTGTTTCTATCTCACACACAGCCTTAATAAATTTGGTTAATTGAATTCTAGGCACATAGAAGAGAGATGGAGGAGAAAACACACCAACAAAAGAATTATGTGAGAGCAGAGGATTCCAGACAAATCAAACAACTTGGACATAAGTTGAGTCTGAGGTCACTCAAGTTGAGTCTGAGTCTGAGGTCACTCAGGGTAGACCTTTCGTAACCCTCCAGGTGAAGTGGCATCCAAACATTGCACTTACCTATACCTAACCAGACACATGCCCCCTTCATGCACTTCCTACATGCCACATGAAAACAAATCCAAGAAAACCTGCTGTGACAATAAATGGGATGCCTGGTACTATTGTGGATACAACCGATGAATGAAGTTATCCATAAAACATTAATTCTTGTCAGCCCAGGGCTTTATCCACGCTTCTCATATCATTTCTCTTTTACATTATATTTTAGATGTTTAAAGTATCTGTGTTTCTTTTGCTACTTGATCAGTTAAAAATTATGTGAGGAAAATACCAGGATAATATCTGTGCTTGTTTCTTTAAGATAGAAGATGCTTTAAAGAATTTACTAACCTGAATAAAAGGATCTCTCTCTCTCTCTCTCTCTCTCTCTCTCTCTCTCTCTCTGTGTGTGTGTGTGTGTGTGTGTAGGAAGAATTGACTGTCCTTTAGATAATATCCAGGTGAGTCGTTGCTACTGCCTGCAAGGCCCTTATGTGACCCAGCCCTGTCTTCTGCTCCCACTCTCTCCAGGACTTAGGATGTAGTCGTCGTCTTCTTTTTTATTTTGGTACTGGGGATTGAACTCAGGAGCATTCTACATCCGAGCTACACCCCCAGCCTTTTTTATTTTGAAATAGGGTCTTGCTAAGTTGCTGAGGCTGGCCTCGGACCCACGATCCTCCTGTCTCAGTTCCTAAGTACTGGGATTACTGGTGTATGCCACCACACCTGGCATGATGTAGTCTTTTTGAACCAACAAATTTGCCCCATCTCAAAACTTTTATAATAGTTAACCTTTGTCCTGAAATCCTTTTCTCAAAACTGTCTTCCCCTAAATTCAAAGGTACCTGGCCTACACCTCCTCTCTCTTTCTCTCTAGTATTCAGCTCAAAAGTCTTTTCCTTGAAAGATGGTTCAGACTACCCTACTCCCCGGTACTCTCCCCTTTCGATGCCCTTTGTACTTCCCATATGGTCCTACCACACTCTAAAATAATCTCAATGCTCTGCTCCCACATTTATTAATCTTAAAGGCTTACTAGTCAATGATCTAGCTGGAGGGCTGAATCAAAGATGTGCAGATCACCTTGCTGTAACTCTGACCCAAACGAAGAGGCTCCAACACGTAGCATGGCATCAGACTTACTGGAGCACTCATTAAAAGTTGGATGACTGTACAAGCAAATAAATGGATGACCAAAGAATGAATACTTCTCTCATGCTTGTGACAGCTGAGGGCTTATACATATCAGACAAACTGCAGTGACATCCTATGAAATGTCACAGTAATTTCAGGAAAGCTGTGGCCTGAGTACATTACGTGGTTAGTGCACCTCCTCTTGCCCTCTCCCACACTAGGGAAGAAATGGTCCCAGAACATCCTGACTACCTTAAACTAGCACAAGAATGTCTGGCCCTGTGGGTTCAGTGAATCCTGCTAAAGGGAGAGCTAGCCCTTCACCTGAGAAGGTAAAGGCAGTGGCCACAAATGAAATTAGAAACCAACTCGTCTGAAAATTCTCATCATTTGCACCAACTACATACAACTATCTTTCTATGCATATATCCAGCCAAAAGACATTTACTAAACATCAGCTATGGAGATAAAAGATATAAAGGTGAACGATACAAGTGAATGAAATGCAGTCTGTCTGCCTGGCATACCTTCGGAATAGCAAAGTAAGTTTCATGGGGTTCTAAGGATAACACAAAGGGGAGAGGAAGAGAGCAAAGACGGGAAGTAACACTTGCTAATACCTGCGGTGTGCTGAGTATTGCCTTAGATGATCTCCATCCTCACCTCTTGCAATCATGGAGGAGATGGTGTTCATACACCTTACACTGTTCTTGGAACATGCACAGAAAGAAAAATGGTAAGGAAGCAGGCAAGAGAGACAAGTTGAGACAGACAGAAGCAGAAACAGGAAGCACCGCCTCTACTATATCAGTGTGAGGGGCCGAAGCCCGGGTGCTACAGTCATCTGTGTGCCAGACACCACCAGCAGTTCCAGAAGGGGTCAGCCAGGAAGCAGCAGCCCAGAAGACCTGCCTGCAGAGGAAGAGGGGGCACGGCGGTGGCAGCCGATGTGAAAGGAAGCGGTAAGATGTTATCATATGTTAGTTTCAGGATTAATACGAGTTGAACGAGGCTGCTACACAAGGGGAAATGATCAACCTAAAATAAAATTTTGTTTGCATAATGCAGCCAAAAAATGGAAAGTTGACAGATCATATACAAAAGAAGGTATTAAGCTGTTTATCTGTGCTGCTGTAGACTCTAAAAAGTGTCTAGAAGATTCAGATCTCCTGTGCCCACCCAGATTTCAGTCGGAGGCATTTAATATCTTCTCTATTACCTATAGCTGAATGGCAGATCCAAGGGGTAGAATGTGATCCACAGATAGCAAAGGGTTGTCGATGTTGAAGTTCTAAGGGTCTGAGCCCCACCTGACAACTTACCTCACCATTCAGACCGGTGGCAAGATTCACGAGATCATTTTCAGCATGAAATTATTCAGATCCTGAATGACTGGAAGGATCTATTCCATGTAAGCAAATACCACCAAACTATCAACTTTCTAAGCCAAATAAAAGGTATCGCATCAAAGTGTAACTCATGAAAGTCTGCTTTCTTGTGCAGACATAAATTACCTGTCAGATACGCACTGTGAGGGTAGGAAAGATGCTAGGCCCAGAGTAAGGCTCAATATGCACCTGCCTTTGTATTAAAAGGATCTAGAATTAAAGGTGTATAGAACATATCTGGTATTCCATGATACTGCTTATTTCTCATGTGCTATTTTAAACCTTAGTGTTTATGCCCATCATTTGAAGGAAGTACCATCTTAAGGCAAATACAGCAACATAACTTTGCTTGGGTGACATGTGTAGAAATATTGGTTTTCTAATCTCCCAAGGGCTCATCGTGGCTAGAATGGTCCCCAAGCCTCATCCTGCCTTTCAAAAGTCAGTCACATCTATGATGTATCAATGATAAGGTTATTTTCTTTTCCCTTGTGAAAGCCGAGGACCTGGATGAAACACATTCCCTCAATTAATCACTCTGAGGTTGTAAAGTAAACCTCACCTACAAAGGAAACCTTACGGAAGTCCTCCATGTAACACAGACAGAAGGATGCTGCCTGGGGTGGAGGGCCTGCCTCCTCCCTCCCTCCCCAGCCTCCCCTTCTAGAGATGAGAGAAGCAGGCCCAGCGAGGACTTTGGCGGAGTGAGAGGGAGGCTGGGTCAGCTGTCGCATCCAACACTCTTTTCACTACATCACTCTGCCCTTTGTACTGATGGCAGAATCCAGCAGAGAACAAAGTGAAACAGCGGATTCTGCCCCGACCCTTCAAGACAAACCTGTCACTAACAAGGCCAGCCATGAGCCGGGCGTGGTGGCACATACTTGTAATCCCAGTACTTGGGAGGCTGAGACAAGAGGATCTGGGTTCACAGCCAGTCTCAACTACTGAGTGAGGCCTTCGCAACTTAGTGACACCCTGTTTCAAAATAAAGAATAAAAATAGGGCTGGGGGTGTATCCCAGAGGTCGAATACCCCTGGGTTCAATCCCCGGTACCGCCAAAAAAAAAAAAAGAAAGAAGGCGGCCAGCCATTCCACACATTCTGTAAAGAGAGCTCAATCCATCTCTAGGGCTAAGTCCAGCCCTGCTTTCCTCTGGGAAGGCACTCTCTGCACCTCGTCACTAGAACCCTTGTGGACCCACACCTTCTGGCATACCTCACCAGCGTCAGTGTCCTAGCCATCAACCTGTGCATGGGGCCAGTCTCTGCCTCTTGGAAGAAGCAAAGCGTCATTGTGGAATCAGGTACCATCTTAAAGAAAATATGTTATTGTGGCTCTGAACCCGGGCACTAAGGCTTTGAAGACTGTGTACTTCCTGCCTGGCCACCACTACTGGCTGTGCGACTGTGGTCAAGTTAGTCATCCTCTTTGATACTAATGGTACTCAGTGCCTTCCTCACACAACACCAGCACAGTCAGTGCTGCTTCTCCTTTCCTGATGGCTGTCAGATTCTTATCTTAGCTCATTCTTGTTTTCCTTCCCTCCTATACTGATGACAAAAATGGCAAAGTGTGTTTTACATGTTACCTTATTTAATCCTGACGGTAACTTATAAAACATTACTCATGTTTTACAGATAAAGAAACAGAAGCTTAGATGACCCTAGATCATGTAAAAGACAAAGCCAAAATTCTCAAGCCAGGTCTTCCTGACCTTAAAGCCTGTACCAAGAATCATGTTGTTCTCCAATCTTTCAGCCTGACACAGTGGGGTCCAGAGTATAGAGAACACTTTTGAAAAGTCAGAAAAAGCCAGGTGTGGTGGCACACACCTGTAATCCCAGTACTGGGAGGCTGAGACAGGAGGATCGTAGGTTTGCGGCCAGACTCAGAAACTTAACCAGGGCCGGGCGTGGTGGTGCATGCTTGTAATCCCAGTACTTTGGGAGGAGGAGACCGGAGGATCTCGTAGCCAGCCTCAGTTCGCTATCTCTCTCTCTCTCTCTCTCTCTCTCCCTGTCTCTCTCTCTCTCTCTTCCTGTCTCTCTTTCTCTCTCTATCTAATGAGGCCCTCCGCAACTTCGTGAGACCAGGTTTCAAAAAATAAAATATATATAAAAAAAAAGAGAAACTTAACCAGGCCCTCTTAAGACGGCAACTTAGTGAGACTCTGTTTCAAAATAAAAAATAAAATAGGGCTGGGGGTAGAGCTCAGAGGTAGAATGCCCCTGGGTTCAATTCCAGTACCAAAAATAAAAAGTCAGAAAAGGATTCAGTAATTTTCCTTCCTCTTTGGTCCTCTGCTGTGAAGGGGCCTGCTCTTGATGCTTTCCTGGAGAACCCAAGCAGCTCTCGAGGTGAGAGGTGGTGACATCCACAGCCAGGCGGGAAGGAGTCAACTGCAGATTGCCAGGTGATGCTGCCGGAGCAGTCAGACCTGAGCTGCCCATCGGCCATCTCACGCAGCTCCACTGCTAAATATTCTGCTCAGCAGAGCGGGTGTCAGCCACCATCATAGAAGGTCCTGCCATTTAGCTTCACAACTGCAGTCTTCGGGGACCTAAGAACTTCAGCCTCGACACGGGGCATCACTCTCACTAAACCGATTGCTGGCATGTGCACTGCATACTGGCACACAGAAAATAAGCTTAATATTAAAAACCAACAACAGCCGCTGGAAATACAGAGGCTTGTGTTTCCAGGTGACTTAGAAAGCTTCTAAGTGCCCTTTAAAATACTGGTGACTTATTAAAGAACATCATTGAGACTGATTGGTGGAAAATTCTTGAAAAGGACTGGTGGGCTTACCCTTGGGATCAGCAAAGAGAACAGGAGCTTATTTATAAAAGAGGAATAGCTTCTCTTCCTGACATTTCTAGCCCAGGTATGGCCCACAGGCAGGTCACCTGCATGTCTGGCCTGGGCTGAGGAATGTGAGGAGTGGTTGGGAACACCCATAGTCAGGCTCCTCCACCACCATGAGCCACTCCCCCAGATGCCGAGGTCCGAGGTCCATGGTAGATGTGGGACTACCTGGTGAAGACAAGGTCGTTCTCTTCTTCAAGGTGGGGGACGGAAAATAACTGTTTGCCAACAATTCTAAGAAGAGATAGGCTTGATGTTAAGCATCAAGGGGATCAGGTGGCTGAAGTGAGTGGCTGTGTGGAGGACAGAGACAGGCGCAAGCCAGATGACGCAGGAGGAAAACGCCAGGGCAAGGAATTCGGATTTTAATCTGAAGGCAAAGATGGAGCCACTGGGGTTACAGAACAACAAGGTGGTTTGCTTTGGCTCTGAGAAAAATAACTCTGGCTGCTGTGTTGGGAATAGAAGATAAAGGAGTGAGACTGGAAACGGGAGAGCCAATGAGCTGGGTGTTATGGGAACAGAACTTCTCTTTATTTCTGTTGTGATTCAATCCATTTATTTGTAACCATACCCAAAACTCAAGGCCTCATCCAAATCCTCTCCCTCCCTCCATATCCGTTTAGTGCCTCAGGGGATGGCATCAAGGTGCTCAGCTGGAAACCAACATGGCATTCCTTCTATTTAACCCCCTGGAACCAGCGGGCCATAAAGTGCTGCCAAGTCTAACTCCAAAGCGTTTCTTAAACCCATTCTGACTGCTCCTGCCTCACTGTGCGACTTGATAATGCCCAGCCAGGTCTTCTTTAATAGCATCCTACCAGTCCCCCACTGTCATCCTCCACCCTTCCCTCTTCTATGCCAAAGCAGAGTGTTTTTACATTGTAAACCTGGTCATGCCACTCTCTAGCTTTCAAACCTGGAACACTAAAGTGGCTAAGTTGATCTCTTAACTTCAAACTCTGTGTTCCTTCTGCCATGTTTAACTTCCTCTCCAATTAATAACATGTTCTATTTCACTTCTTATCATGCCCATATATGCCACACAGTGAGCTTCCTCTAGCTGGCTCATCTCCCTCCCTAGTTTTGGGGGACAGAAGGGAATACAAGCTATAAGCCCATAGTGGCTTCTCCTAGGCTAAGAGTTCAGACCTTGGAGCTGCTGACTGAATGAAGACCTGGTCATTGTTAAACATAATGTTTTCACAGAGAGACAGAGCTATTTTTTTTTTTTTTTTGTGGTACCGGGGATTGAACGCAGGGGCGTTCTACCTCCGTGCTACGCCCCCGGCCCTATTTTTTTTTTTATGCTTTATTTTGAAACCGAGTCTCATGAAGTTGCGGAGGGCCACACTAAGGAGAGAGAGAGAGAGAGAGAGAGAGAGAGAGACAGGGAGAGAGAGAGAGAGAGCTGAGGCTGGCCGCGAACAGGGATCCTCCGGTCTCCGCCTCCCAAAGTACTGGGATTACAAGCGTGGGCCACCACGCCCGGCCGAGACAGACCTAATTTGACAGAGGAGAAAAAGAAATTCCAGGTACACATTTGTATGAGGATGAGGTCATTAAAAATGAAGTGTTTTTCATGAAAAAAACTTATCAGGTTAAAAAAAAAAACAAATGAAAGCAGCAGCTTCTATACTGTCATCTGTAGAAAACTATTTCTGAGAAATGCTGGAAAGTGTTCAGGGGAAGAACAGTTCATAATATGTGTGGAAATTACTACATGATAAACTGTCTTCCTCCTGGAGATAATGTATATTGGAACATCAGAGATTAGGATGCTCTAAAGAAATGTGTTTCACTTCCCAGAAACTCCAATTAAAACAATGTAATTAATTAAAATTAGGATACTTTATGTTTTTATTTTTGTATATCTGTAGAACAATGTTGGGAGATTGAAGAAGAAAACTAAGCTAAAAAAACTAACCAAGTTAGGTTTAAAAAAATATACTATGCATATCGGTTCAAGGTCTCATGATTTTATGTGGTCAAGAACAGATGCTATCCAGAAAAAGATAAATGAGTGCAATCAGTTTTTATTGAGCAAACAAAACCAAGATAAAATAACTAAGAGGGAAAAAATAATAAAAATCGTGGGAAAAAGTTGACTTTGCGTGTGTGTGTGTGTGTGTGTGTGTGTGTGTGTTTGTGGTACTGGGGGTTGAACCAAGGGCCATTCTACCTCTGAGCTACACACCCAGCCCTCTTTTATTTTTTATTTTGAAACAGGGTCTCACTAGGTTGCTGAGGCTGGCCTTGAACCTGTGATCCTCCTGCCTAAGCCTCCCAAGTACTGGGATTTACAGGTGTGTGCCACCATACTTGGCGACATTCTAAATATGTAAATAGTATTTGGAATTCTAATACTGTTGCTATAGATACTCAGAAGGACAGAGAGACAAAAGACATTAATATAAGAAACTGCAAATGGCAAACATGCAAATAGTTTCAATCACATTGATAACTATAAAATTCCAAGTAAAATACTAATGAAATGCCTTTTTATCTCTATACAGCTGTAAAAAAATAGGGGGAAATGACAAAACAATAAATAGAGAAGCTTCAGAGAAATGTGCAGTGTATTAGTTAGCTTTTTTGTCACTGTGACCAAAATACCTGACAAGAGCAACATAGAGGAGGAAAAGTTTACTTGGCTCAAGGTTTCAGAGGTTCAGCCCACAGTTGGCCGACTCCAAGTAAGAAATCATGGTGGCAGGGAGTGGCAGAGGAAAGCTGCTCAGGTGAAAGCAGAGAGCCTGAAGGGACAAGGGACAGATATCGTCCCCAAGGCCACACCCCAAGTGACCTACCCTTTCTAGCCACACGCTGTACCTGCCTATGTCACCAACCAATAAATCCATTCAAATATTAACCCATCAAAGGATTTATCTACTGATGAGATTAGAACCCTCGTTATTCTCTATACCATAATATCCAGAATCTAAATAGAAAACAAATTAATTGTATTTTAAGTCGTAAAACTTGCTTATTATATTTGACACAGTAATGCCACTCCTGACAATTCCTACCAAAAGAACTACCTCTACTTTTTCAGTAATAGAGAAAAAGAAGAAAAAGAAAATGACTTATCAAATGCTCTACATGATTGTTTAGCAGTACTTTAGATAAAAAGTTAGAAATAACCTAAATCTAACAATAGTGAATTGGTAAAATAGAATCAAATACAGGAGGGCTTTCTTTTCTTTTTTTTTTTTTTGTGGTACCGGGGATTGAACCCAGGGGTGTTCTACCTCCAAGCTACACCCCTGGCCCTATTTTTTTATACTTTATTTTGAAACCGGGTCTCACAAAGTTGTAGAGGATCTCACTAAATAGCTGAGGCTGGCTGCAAACCCGGATCCTCCGGCCTCCGCCTCCCAAGAACTGGGATTACAAGCATGCGCCACCATGCCCGGCTAGGAGGGCTTTCTAAAATTTATATAAATTAGAAGGATAAAAGACTACTATTTATCAAATATCTATTATGTGATATATGCACATCTTATAAAATACCATCATTTAGGAAGTAAAATCACACTTATTATAACAATGTGAATTACCTAGAATTGTATGTGTTCAGGTAGAGATGTTTAAAAGCTGTTGCTATGTTATTATTAGGAAAGACTTTTCTTTTAAAATAATTCCCATATAAAGGTCGACTTAGTTGTCTTGTAATTCATACAATGCCTGCTTTCCCTCAGCAATTTCAAAAGATCTAACGATATATTAAACTTTCATTGAATAGGGGGGAGAAATAGTACATACTCTCAGTAATTTCCATGTCGCCTTGCAAATTGTACATTTAAAAAATTAGTAGAATATTGTGTTTCAAGAGTTCCTGTCTGGGGCCAAGAAGAAAACTGTAATCACAGCAATTACCTTGTGAACCTCTAATTTCTGTTGTAGTTCTAAAGTTCGGAGTAGCACACCCACCCACGAACACCATGGCTCTTTCATCTAGAAGCAATTTCAGCTCCAATCTTGGGAAAATAATAATTATAGGTACAGGAAGGTATTTAAAGACAAAGAAAAAAAAGTCACAAAAACACCATTTCCACGCTATATCACAGTGAGAGTTTCTTAAGAAAATTAAGGCCCAGACCAGAAAGACATTCCCTGAGTTGTATCTTTTAAGGAACAGAAGAATTTATCAGGAGTTCTATGTCTGGATCTTGACCCAATGATTCTAAATATGCTGCTGACAGCTCATACTTTTGAAGGCTTAGTTATGCAGTTTTATCTAAGATATAGAATCATTTAACTAACAAGTAGATGCTGGGACTTCACTATGGTGTTTACAGAACCTGGAATCAGACTGCCTGGGGTCAAATCCCATCTCCGCTACATACTAAATTACATGACCTGGCCCAGTTACACAGTCTGGCTGTGCCTCAGTTTCCTCATCTGCAAAACAGGGATACTATGTAACTCACAGAGTTACATGGATTAAGTGATGAAATCATGTAAATAAAGGGCTTACAAAGGTACTTGAAGCAGAGCAAGCCTTCAACAAATGTGAGCTAGAATGTGCAGGTGCAAGCACTTTGATTTGGTTTTCCAAGGTTCTCAAGGGGTAAATAGTTAGCAAGAGTACCTTTTATGTGGATGGAGGGAAGAGAAAAGGGAGCTATAGATACAGAACCTTCTGTTCAGAATAGCTCTTTAGATTGGTGATCTCCCTACAATGCACACAAGACAGTCTACTGTAATGTGGGAAGAAATATACTACAACTGCAGTTTTCATCTTATGTAATCATAAGGTATTAGTACACAGAGAATTTGTGTGTGGACATATATGTGTGAAGATGTAATACACGCTTAAAGATATTTTTTTTAAAAAAACAACATGCACAAAAGTTTGAAAACCATTGTTTTATTAACCAACATAAAATTTTACTTTTTTAAATTTGTTGTGATGCTAGGGATCTAACCCAGGGTACATGCTAGGCAAGTGCTCAACCACAGAGTTCCATACAGCCTTAGTCCCACAAGATTTTACTCTTCTTAAATATTTCAGGAAAAATCATGAAGATAAATATCCTGGGGTCCTATACATGGAAAATGATTCAATAAATACTTTCTGACTGCCACCCATGCTTACGGCATTATGGGAAAGGTGACGTAGCTGTCTACTAATCTATATACAGAAGACACACCACTGTTCAGTGTTTAAAAGGACACTGCTGAGAATGCCGGTGTGTTTTTCTTAAGCAGTGGCAACCAGTCTAATAACTTTCAACTTAGAATACTGGGTGACATTGAATGGCATTAATATTGTTCATAAATAAGACAATTGGGTTTTTTTCACCTTTAATATTGAGCTTCTGATTTTCCCAACTGACTAAATATTACCACCATCTTTCCTTTCCAAGGAAATTAAGGCTCTCTAGAGAGAAGAAGTAACTCTAAGCTTGTATGAGTATTAAATGTTGTCTTGAAATTCAATTTCCAAATCAAAATTTAATTCTTAAAAAAAAATATTCTGGGCCGGGCGTGGTGGCGCACGCTTGTAATCCCAGTACTTTGGGAGGCGGAGACCGGAGGATCCGGGTTCTCGGCCAGCCTCAGCTTGTGCACGCACGCGCGCCCGCACGCGCTTTCTCTCTCTCTCTCTCTCTCTCTCTCGCTCTCTCTCTCTCTCTCTCTCTCTCCCT
>PVJS01021233.1:0-31722 GCA_004027185.1 Glis glis
CAGCCTGGGCAGGTGGTTCATGAGGTATTCTAGAAGAAGGCATTGCTATCATAGGAGATAACAGTTTCATATGTGTTATTGTCCCTGAAGACTTTCCAGTGGGATAAGATGTGGAGCTGAAGATAGTGAGGCTAATGGTCCCTCCTGTGTGGGCCTAGGCTAATTAATATGTTTGCATCTTCATTTTTAACAAAAAAGTATAAGATTAAAACAAATTTAATTTTAAAATGAGAAAAGAGCATGTAGAATAAGGGTACACAGAAATAATACTTTTGTACAGCTCCTTTTCATGAGTCAAAAAATTAAAAATGTTAAAATCTATAAAGTACAAAAAGTTAGTTAATTAAGGTTAATTATTGAAGAAAGAAAATGTTTTTATAAACTTAGTGTGTCTTAAGTGTACAGTGCTCATAAAATGTACAGTAGTGCAGAGCAACGTCCTGGGCCTTCACATTCACTCCCCACTCACTCACTGACTCACCCACAGCAATACCCAGCCCTGCACGCTCTACTTGTGTAAGTGCGCTATGCAGGGTACCATTTTTATCTTTCACACCATTTTTTCTGTACCTTTTCTATGCTTGGATATGTTTAGACACACAATACTTACCATAATGTTATTGTTGCCAACAGTATTCAGCACAGTAACATGCTGAACAGGTTGGTAGCCTAGCACCAATAGGTTATACCATAGCCTAGGTATGTATTAGGTTATATCATCTAGGTTTGTGTAAGTACACTCATGAAATTACTTAATGCATTTCTCAGAACATATCCCCATTGTTAAGTGACACATAGCTATATTTCTCTACACTTTCAATGAACAAACTAAAAATGAAATTAAGATAACAATTTTGTTTATTTTTTATTTTATTTTATTTTTTTGTGGTACCGGGGATTGAACCCAGGGGCGTTCTACCTCCGAGCTACACCCCCGGCCCTATTTTTTAATCCTTTATTTTGAAACAGGGTCTCATGAAGTTGCGGAGGGCCTCACTAAGTAGCTGAGGCTGGCCGCGAACCTTCCGGTCTCCTCCTTCCAAGTACAGAGATTACAAGTGTGTGCCACCACACCCGGCACCACAATTTTGTTTATGATAGCATCAAAAAGAATAAAATGTTTAGGAAATTTTTAACAAAAAAGTACAAAACTTATAATTTGAAAATTACAAATCATTATTGAAAGAAATTAAATAAAACATAAGTAAATAGAATAATATCCCATGTTTATGGATCAGAAGATAATGCTGTTCAGATTGCAGTACTCCTCAAATTAAGCTACAGAATCAATGCAATCTCTATCAGAATTCCAGTTGCTTTCTCTGTGTAAACTGACAAACTGATACTAAATTTCACAATGAATTTCCAGGGACCTAGAACACCAAAACAATCTTGAAAAATAAGAACAAAACTGAAGGACTTCTTTTCTGATTTCAAAAATACTGGTCAAGAGAATAAGACATAAGGATAGGGATATAGATCAATGGAATATAATTCAAAGTTCATAAATAAACCTGTGTGTCTACAGTCAACTGACTTTTAAAAGGGTGCCAACACAATTCAATAGAGAAAGAATAGTCTTTTCTAAAAATAATGCTGGAACAACTGGATAGTAATATGCAAAAAAAAATTAAATTGGACTCATATCATATGACACACAAAAATCAACTCGCAATGGAGTAAAGGCCTATAAAAGCTAAATTGTAAAACTATAAGAAGAAAACGTAGGAATAAATTCTCATGGCCTCAAATTTGGCAGTGGATTCTTAGATATGAGACCACAACCGTGAGCAACAAAAGAAAAGAATGATTAGACCTTATTAAAGTAATAAACTTCTCTGCTTCAAAGGACAGTATTAAGCAAGTGAAAAAGTAACCCATAGAATGGGAGTAAATATTTGCAAATCATATATTTGATAAGGAACTTGTATGTATAATTTATTTTTAAAACTCTGATAACTCAATAATATAAAGACAACCCCACTTTAAGAATAGACAAGCCGGGCATGGTGGCACACATCTATAATCCCAGTAATTGGGAGGCTGAGATAGGAGGATCACAGGTTGGAAATTAGCCTTGGCAATTTTGCAAGACTCTCAGTAACCTAGTGAGACCCTGTTTAAAAAATAAATAAATGAATAAAAAAATAAATGGCTGGGGGTGTAGCTTGGAGATAGAACACCCCTGAGTTCAAGCTCCAGTTACACACACACACAAACACACACACACACACACACACACACACACACACGAATAGGAAAAGATCTGAGTAGACATTTCTTTCAAGTAGATACACAAAAAGGCTGATAAACATAGGAGAAGAAGCTTGAGGTCACTAATTGCCAAGGAAATGCAAATCAAAACCACAATAAGATACCACTTCACGCCTTGTAGCCATAATCAGAAAGATAATAACAACTTCTGGCCAGGATGTGGAGAAATTAGAACCCTTCCTGACTGCTGGTTGGAATGTAGATGGTGCAGTCACTTTGAAAAACAGTCTGGTAGTTTCTCAAGTAAACAGAAAATTATATAAGAACCAGCAATTCCATTCCTAGATATGTATTCAAAACTCAAATATCCATCAACTGATGAATGGATAAAAATGTGTTATATCCACACAATGGATTATACAGCAATAAAAGAACAAAAAGGGATAAAGTAATATTTCAACATGGGAGACCCTTGAAAACATTATGCCTGAGTGAAAGAAGCCAGTCACAAATCACTACATACTATATGATTTAATTTATATAAAATACTTAGAAAATGCAAATCTATACAGACAGAAAGGAAATCAGTTGGGCAAATTTCACTTTTACTTATGATAGATCAAAGTAACATATTCAGGTAAAAGGAATACAAACTGGTCATAACTCAGTATTTCATATTTTCTCAAATACTTAATCAGACTAATGAACATTTTCATTTTTAAGTAAAAATATTTTAATATCAAAAACCTATATTAATTTTTAAATTTAACTTATCTATAATATTTAGATAAACTTAAAAGGAATGTTTTAGATTATTCTGTATATAATATACTATAAATCACTAATGCACTTTGTAATCCCCCTATCCTGTAATTATGTGATCAAATTCTTCCCTTGATTTTACAGTTAACTTTGTTCTAATAATCATCCTTAGATAATATGAACTAATCAAAGAAAGAAAATAAAAGCCCTTCCATCACATTAAAGATGTCCTTCAAAAAAAGCTACTATGTTTAATAGTTATCAGAATTTGGAATGTATTTTTATTCGTATTATGGTTCCGATCTGTAATGTTCCCCACAAGCTCTTATTTTGTGTTCTAAAATAATAATTTAGAAGAAATATTCTAACACTTGACCTTATAGTCATAGCAAATATATATATTGTACTGGGGATTGAAACCAGGGGCATTCTTCCTCTGAGCTATACCCTTAGCCCTATTTTATTTTTTTTTTATTTTGAAACAGGGTCTCACTAGGTTGTTAAGGGCCTCAATAAGTTGTTGTGACTGGCCTTGAACTTGGGATCCTCCTGTCTCAGCCTTCCAAGTACTGGGGAATACAGGCATGGGCTACCACACCCAACTGCAAATATATTTTTAAAAAACATTAATTTAGCCAGGTGTGGTGGTGTATGAGTAATCCCAGTACTTGAGAGACTGAGACAGGAGTATCACAGGTTCAAGGACAGCCTTAGCAATATAGGGAGACTTTTAGCAACCTAGGGAGACCCTGTTTGAAAACAAAAAAAATAGGGCTAAGGGTATAGCTCAGAGATAGAATGCCCCTGGGTTCAACATCCAGTAACACACACACACACACACACACACACACACACACACACACACACACTAATTTATACTAGTATTATTTTGTTGCTAAGAAATATGATGATAATTATTCGTATGGTTTGAAAGCATCACTCAAAGATGTACTGGAGATGTAATCCCGACTGCAACAGTGGTTAAAAGGTAGCATCTATAAGAGGTGATTAGGCTTTAAGGGCAGAACTGATTAATGCCATTATCCTGGGAGGGGCTCTTGATTTTGAGAGTGGGTTTGTTATAAAAGTGAGTTTGGCCCTCTCTGGCTGGCTCTCTTGTGCATTCTCTTGCTGTTCTGCTTCCTGACATGCAATGATGCAGCAGGAAGGCCCTCATCAGGTGCTCGGCCCTTGATCTTGGACTTCCTAGCCTTTAAAACTGTAAGAAATACATTGGTATTCTTCATAAATTACAGTCTGTAGTATTCTGTTATAGCAGCACAAAAAAGACTAAGACAGTGATCAATAAAAGACTTTCAAGATAAAGGATACAATTCTTTGGGGGGAAGTGGATGGAAATCTGAGTTCAAGTAGAAAAAGGAATGATGCAAAATTTCTGAGTGTTAAAGAGCTTATTCATGTATTTTTAAATGGATGATGTCACATATCAAATTGCGAGGGGATCAAAACTCATTGGAAATATTAGAAAAAATGATGGAAGAGTTTCAAGGTTAAATGTCAATATACATAATATGAGGAAAATTCCATCCTTTTAAACTATTAGTTATAATGAAAAAATTTTGTAACATCTTAAAAATGGGTTAGATTTTTTTAAAGAATAATTGCTCTAGGATTTAAATACAAAACTGTATCATCATATTGCCAAATTGCTCTCTGGAGTTGTAGAAACTTATACTGAATATGAGGGCTTTCTTTCTCTATACCACCACCAAACTTGGTGTCTTCAGGCTTTTTAATCTTTGCCAATCTAAATGGGAAAATGTTTCATATTTTAGTTTGTCTCTGCTCCCTAGTTCTAAAACTCCTTGCTTTGCTCTGAGCATATCCTCCTTATTCTTTAAGCTTCAGGATCGCAGGTTCAAGGACAGTCTCAGCAAGTAGTGAGACTCACATCAATCTACTGAGACCAAAAAAAGGACACTAACAAGACAAGATCAAAGAAGAACTTCTCCACACCACATAATAATCAAAATGACTAACATAGAGGCCAAGGAAAGAATCTTAAATGTGTTGAGAACAAAAGAACAGGTGACATTTAGGAGCAAAACAATAAGAATCAATAAGAATCACTCTAGACTTCTCAAGCCAAGTACTATGATGTACTCCAATCCCTGAAAGAAAACAAGGTCCAACCAAGACTGCTATATCCAGCAAAGATATCATTCAAAATTGACAGAGAAATAAAAATCTTCCAAGATAAGCAGAAACTAAAAGAATTCATGACTATCAAGTTGGCACTAGAGAAAATACTTAAGGAAATAAAACACAAAGAAGAAAAAAGAAATAAATACCAGAACCAGAGAAGGGGCAAAATCACCCAGATGGGCAACTAAGCGAAGGAGAAATAACAGTATATCAAACAGAAAATATAACTCAAAATGACAGGAAACAAAAATCATCTCTCATTAATAACATTGAATGTCAAAGGTCTAAACTTCCCAATTAGAAGGCATAGACTGGCAATGTGGATCAAAGAACATAATCCAACTATATGATGCTTACAAAGCAAAGATATCCATAGGCTAAAGGAGAAAGGATGGAAAAAGATATACTATGCAAATGAAGACCGAAAACAAGCAGGGGTAATAATGCTCATATCTGACAAAGCTGACTTTAAGCTAAAACTTATCAGAAGAGACAGAATTGGTAATTTCTTACTAATAAAAGGAACAATCCAACAAGAAGATGTAATGATAGTAAACATTTATGCCCCAAATGTGGACACACCCACTTTTATAAAACAAAGTCTTCGGGACATTAGGACTCAAATAGATCCAAATACAATAATATTGGGAAATTTCAACACACTGCTCACCCACTAGATTGATCTTCCAGGAAAAAGATAAGTAAAGACTCTTCAGTCAGAAAGAACACTATAAACCAAATGAACCTAAATAGACATATACTGAATATTCCAACCAACAACAGCTGAATACCCATTCTTCTTAGCTGCTCCTGGAACTTTCTCCAAAATAGACCATATTTTGGGCCACAGCACAAGTGCCAGCAAATTAAAAAATTGTAATATAATTCCTTGCAGCTTTTCAATCATAAAGGAATGAAAGTAGAAATCAACAGAAAGACCAAAAGAAATCACACAAATACATGGAGATTGAATGAAACACTTTTTTTTTTTTGTGGTACCGGGGATTGAACCCAGGATTGAACGCCCAGCTGAATGAAACACTTTTGAATGAGGACTGGGGCACAGGAGAAATAGGGGGAGAAATTTAAATATTTCTAGAATTAAAAGAAAGTAGAGACACGACATATCAAAATCTACGGGACACTTTGAAGGAGGTTTTAAGAGGAAAATTTATACCACTGGGTGCCCACATAAGAAAAACAGAAAGTTAGCCAGGCGTGGTGGCGCACATTTATAATTCCAGTACTTGGGAGGCTGAGACCGGAGGATCAGGGTTCGCAGCCAACCTCAGTTACTTAGTGAGGCCCTCCGCAACTTAATGAGACCCTGTTTCAAAATAAAGAATAAAAAATAGGGCTGGGGGTGTAGCTTGGAGGTAGAATGTCTCTGGGTTCAATCCCCAGTACTGCAAAAAAAACCCCAGAAAGTCACCAAATAACCTAATGACAAACATTAAGGACCTAGAAAAACAGGAACAGATTAATCCCAAAGCCAGTAGAAGGCAGGAGATAATTAAAATGAGAGCAGAAATCAATGAAATAGAGAACAACAACAACAAAACAATACAAAAGATCAACAAAACAAAAAGCTGGTTCATTCAAAAGATTAACAAGATTAATAAACCCTTAGCCAACCTAACCAAAAGAAAGAGAATCAACCCAAATTATTAAAATCAGAAATGAAAAAGGAGACACCACCACAGACAGTGGGGAAATCCAGAAGATCATCAGAAAATTTATACTCCAATAAACCGGAAAACATAGAAAAAATGAACAGACTTCTAGACACACACAATCTAACTAAACTGAACCAAGAGGATATAGAAAACCTAAACCAACGAATAGTGAGCAAAGAAATAGAAAGAGAGCCGGGAGTGGTGGCACATGCTTGTAATCCCAGTACTTTGGGAGGCGGAGACCGGAGGATCTGGGTTCGCGGCCAGCCTCAGCTTGCGCTCTCTCTCTCTCTCTCTCTGTCTCTCTCTCTCTCTACCTAGTGAGGTCCTCCACAATTTCTTGAGACCCGGTTTCAAAATAAAGTATAAAAAAATAGGGCCGGGGTGTAGCACGGAGGTAGAATGCCCCTGGGTTCAATCCCTGGTACCTAAAAAAAAAAAAAAAAGAAATAGAAAGAGCAATTAAAAGCTTTCCATAAAAAAGAAAAAGCCCAGGTACAGATGGATTCCCTGCTGAATTCTACAAAACTTTTACAGAAGAACTAAACCCAATATTTCACAAGTTATTCCATGAAATTGAAAGAGATGGAATCCTTTCAAACTCCTTCTATGAAGCAAGTATCACTTTAATATCAAAACGGAATAGAGATACCTGATGTAAGGTTGAAATAAGAAAATAACGTCAATATAAGAAAGGTTAAAAACACAGGTCAATATCCTTGATGAACATAGATGCAAAAATTCTAAACAAAATACTAGCAATATGCATTAAAACCATATCAAGAAAATTATACAGTAAAACCAAGGTGGTTTCATTCCAGGGTTGCAAGGCTGGTTCAACATGTACAAATCAATACATGTCATTCACCACATAAATAGAACTAAGGACAAAAATCACATGATCATCTCAATAGATGGTGAAAAAGCATTTGACAAAATCCAACACCCATTCATGTTAAAAGACCACTGCAGAAAATCAGATTAGAAGGAACTTACAATAAACCCAAAGCCAACATCATACTGAATGGGAAAAAAAAACTGCGGGAATTCCCTTTAAAATCAGGAACAAGACAAGTATGCCCACCATCACCACTCCTTTTCAATATACTCTTTGAGACTCTTGCCAAAGCGATAAGGCAAGAGAAGGATATCAAAGGAATTCAAATAGGAAAACAAGAACTGAAATTATCTCTATTTGCGAATGACATGATCCTATATTTAGAAGACCCAAAAAACTTAAACAAAAGACTTATAGAGCTAATTATCAAATTCAACAAAGTAACAGGATTCTAAATCAATCTAAAAAAATAAGTAGCATTTCTTTATGCCAACCATGAATCCACTGAAAAAGAAATCCAGAAAACAATTCCATTCACAATAACCTTAAAAATAATAAAATACCTATGAACAAATTTAACTAAGGAGGTAAAAGATCTCTACAATGAAAAGTATAAATCACTAAAGAAAGATCTTCCTTGCTTTTGGATAGGCAGAATAAATATCAAAATGGACATTCTACCAAAAGTGATCTACAGAGTCAATGTAATCCCTATCAAATACCAATGTCATTCTTCACAGACCTACGAAAATCAGTCCTAAATTTCATTTGGAGAAACAAAAGACCCAGAATAGCCAAAGCAATTCTTAGCAGTAAGAACAATGCAGGAGGCATCACAATTCAAGTTATACTACAGAGCTATAATAAAAAAATAGCATGACATTGGCACAAAAACAGACACATAGACCAATGGAACAGAATAGAAGATACAGAAACAAATCTACACACTTATAGCCAACTGATATTTGACAAAGATGCCAAAAATATATGTCGGAGAAAAGACAGCCTTTTCAACAAATGGTGTTTGGAAAACTGGTTACCCATTTGTAGAAAAATGAAATTAAATCTCTACTTCTCACTGTGTACAAGAGTCAATTCAAGATGGATCAAAAACCTGGAAATTAGACCAGAGACTTTGAAATTACTAGAGGAAGACATAGGTCAAACACTCTGACATATAAGCACAGGTAAAAACTTCCTCATAAGACCACCAAAGCTCAGAAAATTAAAACAAGAATAAATGGGATGGCATTAAACTAAAAGTTTCTGCTCATCAAAGGAAACCATCAGAAGTCTAAAGAGAGAGTCTACAAAATGGGAAAAGATCTTTGCCAGCTATTCCTCTGATAGAGGACTAATATCTAGAATATAAAGTACTTAAAAGACAACACAAAAAAATAAAAAAATGGGCAATTGAACTAAATAGACACTTCATAAAAGAAAAAATACAAATGGCCAATAAATACACGAAAAAATGTTCAATATCATTAGCAATCAGGGAGATGCAAATCATAACTACACTGAGATTCCATAATCCCTATCAGAATGGCAATCATCAAGAAGTCAAACAATAATATATGCTGGTAAGGATGTGGGGAAATAGGAACTCTTCTATACTGTTGGCAGGATTGTAAATTAGTACAGCTGCTATGGAGATCAGTGTAGAGATTCCTCAGAAAATTGGGAATGGATCCATCATATGATCCAGCTATAACACTCCTGGGTATCTTTCTTTAGGGACTGAAATTAGAATATTATAGTAATATATGCATATCCATGTTTATAGCACCACAATTCACAATAGCTAAATTATGGAAACAACCTAGGTGTCCATCAACAGATGAATAGATTACAAAATTATGGTATATGCACACATTGGAATTCCACTCAGCAATAAAGAAGAACAAAATTATGCCATTTGCAGGAAAATGGATGGACCCAGAGAACATGTTAAGTGAGATTAGCCAGTCACAGAACGTGAAGGGCCATATGTTTTCTCTCATATGTGGAAGCTAGGGAGAGATACCAGAGAGACTTCAGATAATGGAGGAGAAACTCCAGTGGAGTGAGGGAGGTGGTCTAGGGGAAGGAGGGCTGGAGAGGGAGAATCAATGAAAGAATCAATTCCATTGACATTATGTACATATGTGAGAATACCAATGTCAATCTCACTATCCTGTGTGGGGAAGGGGGGGAGTGAGGAGGAAGCTGGGGGAAAGCCCACCAAGTGCTGTGTGCATGTATGTCACTATCACTATGAACTACATTATGATGTGAGACTATAATGCACCAATAAAAGTATTAAAAAATAAAGTAGATCCCCACCCCCATTCACCCAGTGTTCCCTTATTCCATCAGTTATTTCCTTTGTTCTACTTATATGACCTAATGTTATTTTATCCCTTTGCCTATAGTTTATTTTTTGGTCTGTCTCTCCTACTGAATAGGTAAACTTCACGAGGCTGAGTCTCTGTCCAGTCCATTGTATTGCAGGATGTAGCAGAATACCTGGTGCAGGAGACACTCAATCAATTCTGTGGAATGAATGATTGTCTTGGGGTTGGGTCATGAAGTGGTGCCATCCTACACCCTTCCTTCAGAAGACCTCCATAATCCAATGGGAGTTTAGCCCTTGGCTTGTGGTCTTCCTTATGGACATGTATGATACACTCCTTAACTTTATTCTAGGTGAATTTATCTGCGTATACCCCCCCACAAATACTTTTGACTGAACTGTGTTGATCTGTATGAAAGACAATATAAACTTACTGATTTAAGTCTATCCAATCATGGGACCTTATAAAAGCTATCTTATGTTTCTGCACCCCAGTTACTTAATTCTCACATGTCCCAATTTCCTCACTGTGAAATGGGAATAAGTAAATTTATTCTGAAATATATTGTGAGGAGTAAATGAGATAATACTAGTAAAGCTCCTTACTACAGTTTCTGAAATGTAGTAACCGCTCAGTAAATGTTAGTTATTATTTCCTTGCTCTCTATAATGAAATTTGAAAATGTCAGTCAGGTAAGTCCATCACACTCAGCATTATCCCAAATTTCAAAATAAGGGAAATAATTCATTCTAAGAAGTCCAAGTAATATAAAATCTGACCATAACCTAAATAATGGGAAGACTAATATCACTGTAAGAATTTGGCATACAGGGTTTTTCAAAGACCAAGAGAAATTATTTTATTATCCTTGCAAATTGAGAATGTTATTTAAATAAAGCTGACAGTAAAATATGACAGAACTGCCAGAGTATATACAGCTTTAAAACAAATCCTTTCCTTCAGTAATACTAATAATTGACTTAAATGATTCTAAAAGGAGACTTGACTTTCTAGTCATCTTTTCCTTTAAGTTTGATGACTGAATAGTAAAAGAGCCAATTACAGTTTTTATAATGATTTCCTGGTTTCCAAATCCAGATGGTATGGATCAAGGCAGCATTCCAAACAAGATTTCATAGCTCTTCCCCTTTTCTTTCCTTTAACACTGCTCAGAAAAATAAGTTCTGAAAAATAACTACTGAAATAATTAAGCATTTCAGTAATAGTGAGCTTTATTCAGCATATCTTCTATTGTCATTTTTTGAGAGAACCACAGGTATTATTCGACTCTGTCTTCCTTGGTAGAAGTACTATATTTTGTATTGTCTATGATTTTAACCAAACTGTAAACACTTTAGACACAAGACCAACTATTGATGTAAGAACTGGAGACTTCCAGCATGAAACCACACATTTGTGTAACTTCAATCCAACTACCAATTTCATTGCATCACATTAAAAATTGCTAAAATGTGCTCTCTTTTTGAAAACATTAATCATATGTCATTTTATTTTTAAAATCCTTATGGATTACACACTGTTTCATGGTACAAATAAAGATCGAGGAGACACTTTCTTTTAATAAGTGGTAATATCTCCCTGAACTGTGAGATTTACTATCTCCTGTAGACTGAATTGTATGTCTCCCCTCTCCACCGCACCCCAAAAATTTCCTATGTTGGAGCCTTAACTCCCAGTGTGATAGCATTTGGAGATGGGGACCTTGGGAGTAAGAATTAGATGAAGTCATGATGGTGGGGCCCTCGTGATGGGATTATTGGTTTTATGAGAGGAGGAAGAGAGAGATGCTCTGCCCTGTGAGGAAACAGGAAGAAAGCAGCAATCTGCAAGAGGGCATCATCAGGACCTCCCTGGCCAGCATCTTGATCTTCAACTCCCCACCTGCCAGAACTGTAAGGAAAAAAATGTCTGCTGTCTTAGCACCCAGTCTATGGCAATTTGTTACAGCAGCTCAAACTAAGACCCTGTTGAATTGCATGGTGCAGCTGGAAAATATAAACAGAAATGGAAAAGAGGATAGGAAATTTGTGGCCGACAGAATCACATGAGGTTGTGCAGGAATGTTAGTGATACATGGGTCAATCTTCACATTACTGAGGCTGATAGCATGATAAATTATCCATAGAACCTCCTTGGAAAATGAGATGGAGAACACTTTCTTAAAACTAGACGTGGGAATATTGTTTTGCTCTGGTTTCTTCACTTAAAGTGTTTTAAATAAAAACCTGAAAAAGTAACCACTGTCCTAGGTGCTATTCAGTGACTAAAGATGTACTTAAACATACACAAAGCTATGTTTTTGTCCGCTTAGCATATATGCATGATTTCCCTACTATAAAGGTAAAGAGGTTCCAAGAAGTGTGTATTTCCTATCCCACTATCTTAGTTTATTGTGTAAATGTGGCATAGTGTGGTAATTACCAAGGGGCAGTTGTCTTAAACCTGCCCTCTTCCTGACATCTTTATTTTAAGTAACGCTACTTTTTTTCTTCTTCCTGGTCTTGTGTGTGTGTGTGCGTGCGCGCATGTGTGTGTGTGTGTGTGTGTGTGTGTGTGTGTGTGTGTGTGTGGTGCTAGGACTGAACCAGGGCCTTTCGCATGCTAGGAGAGTGCTTGACCACTGAGCTGCATCCTACCCTTCCCAGTCATCTTGACCTAGCTCCATCTCTGTTCTCTGTCCTTTATCTCTAGGTCAGGACAGCTACCAATATTAAGAGATACTAACTCTACAGTAAGCCTCATATATAGAAGACCTCTCTTTTTCATTCTCCATCCAGAGATGACTCTGGTCTTAATTTTGGCAACATAGTTCTGAATACATCTCCTTTCTCACAGTCTGCCCCTCTGCTATTCATCTGACATGCTGGGACCTGCTTAATTTCACAGCAAAGTTTTAGTCATATAACCCTTATCAAAAATGCACTAGCTTCAATGTGACAGCTGGATTAAGTATACATTTTTCTGCCTAACTTTTGGGGCCTTCTGCATTGTGGCCCCAAGTTGCCTTTCCAGTCTTATCTCCTACTACTTCCTTCACAAGGTAACTACAACTCTAGCTAAACCAATCGCTCTTCTCTGAACTTACCTACAGTTTAGTAGTTCTGTGCCTTTGTACGCACAAAAATGCTCCCTCACTTCTATCAAACTTTGCCTCTTGTCTATCAAAAGGTGACCTGTCCTTTAGGTCCTATCTGAAATGCAACTTTTTCTAAGACTTCCTGATGTCCTCAATCAATGTGATCAACAAGCCCCGCCAGCACTATGTACAGCTCCTACTGCACTCTACAGACAGAGGTACCTCTCTTATCATTAACCCTTTATTCCAGGCCCCCGGAAGGCAACGGCTGTACTTTGCTCATCCCTGATTCCCCTTGGTGGTAGCATGGTACTGTGCACAAAGTTCAAAGATTTCCAGTGAAGAGAAATGTTGAAGAGGAGATGTTGTAAAGCTTACCATGAGAAGCCATAACTTCCCCTTTTGCTGAGGATACTAGTGGAGACACATGGCGACGGCAGTATCTTCCTGGTCTCTTCATTTCTCTTTCTACCCTTCCATTTAAATAGAAGTTACACTGTAGTGATCAAAAGTCGCCCGTAAAAATGGTGTTGCCAGGCTATATCTGAGAAGAAAGGATAAGTACTAATCTGTTCCTTACTCACTCTTTAGTGAGTAAATGGAATATGAGATGACATGTTTGAATTAGAGACAGGAAGAAAATGGAGTTTTCTAGGGAGGAAGCCATTGCAAAAGAAAAACCTGTTTCGCAAAATGCAGTCTGTGGAAAATCTTCCAGCTGAATGTCAAGATTAAGAATAATCAATAAAACCTTTGAAACTAGAACCACGTGAAAGGTCTTTTATGCTTGATGGCAAAATAAGAAGCTAAGTCTTCAAGAACGTAAAATCTTTCTCAAGTAACCGCAAAAACAATTCTTCAATATTCAGGAGCCTCAATGGCCCCAAAATATGTTTAGCACAAATTGCTTATTACACAGATAGGGACAGTCAAGATTCAAAAGGCCAGCATTTTCAAAAGGACTTTTACCAAGGCTATAATTAGTTGTTCAGGCAAAAACTGCATACACGTCTAATTGCACACACAATTGACTAATTGTATCTTCAAAATAAAGGGTAAAGGGTTAATTGTATCCACATCTGGACATAAAGAAAGAGATCGTCCTTTGAAAATATGACACTACACTTAGAAGAAAATTTGCATTAAACAACCATCCCTATTACTACTAATAATTATAATAATACCACATGCTTACAAATTAATACCTTTCATCGTGATCCTGAAAACACTTTACAAACATTAATTAATCTCACAATACTCCTATGAGGTATGAAAGGTAATTATCCCAACAGTGTCAATGAGGAAACACAGCAAAGTTAGGTAATTGTCAAAAAGCTACAAAGGGAATCAGAGCTCCCAGCCCCTGGCTCTCGACACTGGCTCGGGTCACCAGGGAGGCTCAGAGGGGAACTTGGTTGGTTCACATAATAAGCAGAAATGAGCCTAAAAACAACACAAAACTAAGTAATCCAATTTCAGAATGGTGAAAACTGGCCTGTCATTTAGAGACCACTTTGACTTCTCTTAATCAAAGGTAGAGACAGAGAGAGAGAGAGAGAGAGAGAGAGACTAAAAAATGGAGCTAAGAAGTAAAACTTTGTTCTGTAGTTTGATTTTATAACCCAATATTTCAGATAATTTTTTAAAGTGCAGAAAATTATGTGATATGTCATCAGTGAATGGTAATTTCAAAAATCCAGAAGAGAATAAGTTGCTGTAAGAGATGGATACTTCATTATGTTCTAGCTACAGCAGCTGTGCGGTGAGGACATGCTGGACATGAAGACACGAGACAGGGACTACAGCCGAGTTAAACTAATGTCACCTCAATTATAACTATTGTGGATTTACACTGAATTAAGTCGGGAGCATCCAATTCAAAATCCAAGGAATATTTAACAATACAAATAATTTTCCTTATAAAATCTAACAAATAATTTTCCTTATCAATGAATAAACATTAGTATTTGGTATACCCACAATATCTTCTTTTAGAATCAGAGCGATATGAAATGCATTTTTTAAGCCTGATTTTGTTTATAATTAAAAAAAATTCCTGTATTTTGGCAGGAAATGTTTGGCTGATTCGCTCATTCAACAGAACTAATGATAACTTTTCTATGTAAATACTTATAAAGATATAGAGATTAAAAACATGCTTTCATGCAATTCAATTCACTTACCCAACTGAAGAAACATTACTAGAAGATACAAAGATGAGAAGACGAAATTCCTATTTTCATGGAACTTATGGTCTATGTATTTATTTATATTCACTCAAGCCCTACTATATCTCTTCCTACAAAGGTTTTGAGGCAATATCTGATAGAATAGAGAAAACTCTGAATTAGAAAGCTGGAATATTATGCTAAGTAAGATTAGCCAGTCTCAGAAAGTCAAGGGTCATATGTTTTCTCTCAAATGTGGAAGCTAGAGAGAAAATAGGAAAGAAAAGGGACTTCAGATAAATGAGGGAGATACCAGTAGGACAGTGGAAGGGGGAATTGGGAGGGAGGTAGGAAGGGGAAAAGGGAGACGTGATAAAGGAAACAGTTCAAACAATCCTATGTACATATGTGAAGCTATATACCAATTTCAATGCATCAATAAAACTATATCAAAAAAAGAAAGCTGGGCACAAGGAAAACAGAAACAAAACATGCTACAGATAAGAATCAGTAAGACTGTGGTTCCTATGCTTCAAAACTGGATCAAAGTTATTGAGCACCCAAAGGAGAAAAGGAAAGAAAAAAAAAGGAAGGAAGAGCCAGGCGTGGTGGTGCACACTTGTAATCCAGGTACTTGGGAGGCTGTGACAGGAAGATCGCAGGTTCGCGTCCAGCCTCAGCTACTTAGTGAGGCCCTCTGCAACTTAGTGAGACCCTGTCTCAAAATAAAGAATTAAAAATAGGGCTGGGGGTGTAGTTCAAAGGTAGAATGCCCCTGGGTTAAATCCTCAGTACCGCAAAAAAAAAGAAAAGAAAAACAATAGAAAAGAGACGCTAGAACCTATAATAGAATTTCTTTAAATGCCTAAGAGAGGTTCAAATCAACATAATACGGAGCCCTTAAAACAGAGAACTGACTTGTCACGGGAGCACCCGGGAAGGCTCCAGGGAACACAGGCACACTCTGGGCTGGGCCTGAAGGGCAGGGCTGACCTTCATAGCTGCTGTGACAGAAAGGCCATTCCACACTCCACACACAGCAAGCAAAGGCAGAGAGCTGTGCAAGTACAAGTCGCATCTACGAAGTGGGAAGTAGATTCTAGCACAGGGTCGGAGACAGATGCAGTCCTAGAGGGGTCTGGCAAGAGCTGCAGGCCCATTTGCAAAGGTCTTTTAAATAACACATAACACTCTACATTTTTTTTTTTTTTTTGCGGTACCAGGGATTGAACGCAGGGGCGTTCTACCTCCGCGCTACGCCCCGGCCCTATTTTTTATATTTTATTTTGAAACCGGGTCTCACGAAGTTGCGGAGGGCCTCACCAAGGAGAGAGAGAGAGAGAGATGGGGGGAGAGAGAGAGAGAGAGAGAGAGAGAGAGCTGAGGCTGGCCGCGAACCCGGATCCTCCGGTCTCTGCCTCCCAAAGTACGGGGATTATAAGCGTGCGCCACCACGCCCGGCAACACTCTACATTTTTGAGGGGGAGGCTGAGAAGGTAGTACAACGTTTTTTTGTTTGTTTTTTTTTTTTCCTTTTTTGGGGGCAGTACTGGGGATTGAACCCAGGGGCATTCTACCTCCGGGCTACACCCCCAGCCCTATTTTTTATTTTTTATTTTGAAACGGTCTCATTAAGTTGCGGAGGCCTCACTAAGTAGCTGAGGCTGGCCGCGAACCCGGATGCTCTGGTCTCAGCCTCCCAAGTACTGGGATTACAAGCGTGTGCCACCATGCCTGGCTCTGTTTTTTTCCTTTTTAAAATAGAAAACTCTAGTGCTGTGTAAAGAATAGACCAGAAAGGCAAAAGTCAGGAGGAAGAAAGATCAGTCAGGAGGCTCAGCAATAAATCGGATAAGAGATAATAAGGCTTGATCTCTGGTCTCTGGCATAGGAGGGGTAAAGGAGAGGACAAATGAGAGATGCTCTGACAGGACTCAGTGAACAATTAAACGTGAGGAAAAGGATGAGTAACAGGTGACAGAGGGTGCCTCCCCTCTAAGTCCTTCATGACCAAGGAGGTCCAGAAGGCTAATATTGCATGTTTTTTCTAATGCTTTATTGAGTCTGTCAATAAAATTAACAGATACTATACCTTTGTGTCATAAACATTTTCTATCAATGAAAAGGACACAAAGTTGTTTTTTAGATGCCCATGCATTGTATCTAAAATTATATCAGAATATGAAATGTATCCTTCTTTAAATTATAATGAAATGTGCTACTTCAGCCAGGTCCATGATCTGAAACACTATGGTTATATTCTAGCTTAGGTTTCTGTTCATTTACATTTTAAAAAGGGAAATGAGCTTTAGGGTTTTTTCCCCCCAGAGACTCAAATTATTTATACTAAGTATCTTATATCCCTCCCTCCCACACTGCCAGGGACAACACAAAATTATGAAAGGCAGATGCTTAAAGATTACTTGCTGAATGAATACATTCAAAAAGTAAACAGAAATCATCTGTTCCCTAAGCCTATGGAATGTAAGCAATTGCTGCTCTTCATCCAACAATTCAAAATGTCCATCAGGAAACATCTATTTTCTAAATTATTTACCCTTATCAGCAAATTTGCTGTTATGAAAAACTGCTAAATGCCCTATCCAAGGCCAAGTCCTATTAAAATGCTAGTGCTAAGAACTGTGCGTGCATACACACGAGAGAGAGAGAGAGAGAGAGAGAGAGAGAGAGAACATTTACAAGAAAATGCTTGGGAGATGTTACAACACAACGTTTCCTTAAAATGTGACATGACTATATGGCCAATTTATATAATTACAAATTTTATCCCTTATAATAGTGCTCCATTTTTGCAGAACTACTGATTTTTATATACTTTAATTTAAAGATAACATTGTGACTCATTTAATCACATACAATATAGCATTCAAACTTATAAATTTGACATTCAAAGCCCTAGATGATCTGGGTCACTCAATTTTCCAGACCTAATTCCCTCTACTCTCCTGGCCAGTGATTCCCAAGAAGTAGGGGAAGCACCACTGGTGTGTACACTGAGGAGCAAGAACACTGGGAAGCCAGATTCAGGAGGGCAAAAAGAAGGATGGAGGGCAAAACAGGCCAGGGGTTATCTGTCTTCTTTCTGGGTCAAAGACTTTAGTGGCATCTCCTTTTCCCATGTGCATGTGAGCACCTGTGTGTGCGCAGAGTCAGCAGGGACAGGATTCCTAAGGACTGATCTGGCTACAGGAAGCCCAGGACCAGGGGCTCAGAGAAGCCTGAGGCGGAGCTGTGGCCCCCAATTCTGATTCAGTGACTTGGCAGTTAAGTGTTTGGATTGAGCCCAATTCATCTGAATTAAAGTTGGAGCCACTTATCAGGCATGTAACCTGGGTAAGTCATTTTACTTTGCTGAGCATCCGTTTTTTACTGTAAAATGGGGAGAACTAGATAACATGTGCATATGCTGCACTAAGCTGAGCACTACAGATAATCAATACATAACAGATTTTATCATTATTATTACGGAATATCAGAGGCACAACATCAGAGGCAACCTGGTATATAGAAGCCATGCATTAAAGGTGTGCTGGGCGTGGTGGCACACGCCTGTAATCCCAGTACTTGGGAGGCCAAGACAGGACGATCACAGGTTCCAGACCAGCCTTAACAACTTAGCAAGACCCTATTTCAAAAATAAATAAATAAATAAATAAATGGGCTGGGGGTGTAGCTTAGATGTAGCATGCCCCTGGATTCAATTCCTGGAACCATAAAAAAAAAAAGGTGGTAAAGCAGGAAGACGGAACGAATAAGTCTAGGACATTGATGATATCATGGAGCCATTATACCAGCCCTCAACAGCCTACTGTGGGGCATTTTTAGATGAAGAAAAATAAACTCATGATTTGTTTAAGTCACCAGTTCAGGACTGTCCATTGCTTTGCAGTAAAATGCAATTCCTGATTCTTCTATGTATGTGCATATCCCAGGCAGCACCTGGGAAAGCACTATTTGAAGGGTGATTAAAAGCTCCCCAGTTTTTTCAAAACCACCTTTTTTTCTTGGTACTATTAGTTATATACTTGTTATCAAATAGTATATTGTGCCAATGTTATTCATTCTTTGGAGCTAGGGATTGAAAGCTTCTGTTAAAATCCAAATGTTGTCTGAGAAGAGTTACACTTTAAGCTATCAATATAATTGAATGTCTCATTGTGAACTAATCTATTAATTAACTTCAGTGATTGGGTAGGTCCCGTGGGGATAGAACACAAGAGAGACAAGTTTTTCTGTAGGAAGATTAGACCCCCCCCCAACTTAATCCCCATCCCACGGAGACTGATGGGCAACCTTAATGGGAAAGGGCACTAAAAAAACAAAAGGAGAGATAGATACAGAACATGAAAAGAAAGGGTACTAAAAGACAAACTTACCCCACTTTATTACATAATACCACTCATGACCACCCCTCTATGTGAGTGCACTTTATTTACATAATAATCCCAATTAGCTAATAAACAGTATAAGCAGATTAGTTATTTAGTTGGAATTTAAGAGTCATTTTTCTATTCTCCAATTGATGTGAAAGAAGTGAGAAATCATGTTAGTGAGCAGCTAAGGCACAGGGCCGTTTACCAGGACTGGACTGACCTAAAGCCTTACCAAGTGGACAGCCGGCTGTGGAGGAACGCGAACATTTCTCAGGTGCTTGTTATTTGGGAGACTCTGTGCTAGGTACTAGAGATTCAAAATGATGATCATAATAATGCCCTATCTTTAAAAATCTTCTAAGCTTCTCCAGGAGGTAGATGTGCGAGCAAACCCTAACAATAGACTATGGTGTGTGCGGTGTCGCAAGTGCACACAGAAGCTGCAGGAGCATGGCAGGACTAAGTCCAAAGGTGTGGAAGGACAGTCAGGGGAAGCCTCACAGGAAATGATACCTAAGCAGGATTTTCAAGGATGAGCAGGATTTTGCTAAGGAGGTAAGAAGAGATATGCATTCCAGGCAGTGGAACAATGCACAAAAAGCTGAAGATAGGCGTATTTGTTACTGCTGTAATACTGTGAGCACTGAGAAAGAATTAAAAGGGGGAAATTGTAGAATACAGACTAGGAAGCCGAATGCCATGTGAATCAGGTTGGACTTCATCTGATAAACAGTAACTCAAGTGAGCCAGCGGTACAGTAAAATTTATACTCTGGAAAAATCACTGCTGGCTATAGATTTGGAAGGGAGTGGGGATGAAGAAATATCACCTGGGAATCCTTAGTAATAATCTTGATGACAAGGGATGAGGATATGCAAGTTACAAATGGTTCTTCTCAGGTTCTGTGGAATGGAGGACAAGGTGGGTGTGGCAAGGGAAATGGGGAGAAGGAGAAGCTAAGGGAAGTTAAAATCTTTCACCTGGATGGTGATGTTCATTTTGTGGATGAGGTACTTTTTGCCCATTGCCCTCAACATAAATCACATAGGAAGTGCATGTTCTCTCTGAATTCACTCTTTTAAAGTTTTTAATTGTGATTATACTGCTAGGGATTTCATCCTAAATGAACCAAAGATAAGGGCAGGTGAAAGGAAGAAACAGAACTTTTTTGCTGTAGGTGTCCTCTTAACTATAAGCCATCAGCATTATCACTTTATAAGGTAGCATTTTCTTTTATTTTAAAAACGAAAAGAATGAATGATGAGAATAGAATGTGCCCCTTTCTGTCTCTCCCCAAAAGTGTGTACAAATGAGAAAGCACACTTGAAGCACATTGGGCATCAAAGATTTGTATGGTATTATAATAGTATCTCTAAGTACTGGGTGGGTAGGATGAACAAACAGCAGAGTGCAGGAGGGCAGGCAGAACACATACTGGACCTGGGAGTTCTGTGGATTAATGAGGCCTAAGTCATGGTTAGAGTTTCCAGATCAAAAATAGATGAATTTTAGTCTACATAAAACCCTCCCCAAAATATTGAGACCTCATCTTTTTTACTCTGTCTTTTTTTGAGGGGGGGTACTAGGGATTGAACCCAGAAGCTTTCTACCTCTGAGCTACTCCCCCCAATCATTTTTTAATTTTGTTTTTGAAACAGGATCTCCTAAGTTACTGAAGCTGGCTTTGCACCTGCGATCCTCCTGTCTAGCTTCCCAAGTTCTGGGATTACAGCTGTGTGCCATGCCCGCTTCTACTGTACCTTTTTAAAAAAGGAGCCACTTCTAATTGATGAAACAGAATATTAACACCTTAAACAAAGAATAAGTAAGCCAGGCATGGTGGTGCACACCTATAATCCTAGTACTTGGGAGGCTGAGACAGGCAGATTGCAGGTCTGAGGCTAGCCAGCCTCAGCTACTTAGCAAGATCCTGTTTCAAAATAAGTAAGTGAGTAAATAAATAAAAAAGGCTGGGGGTGTAGCTCAAAGGTAGAATGCCTCTGGGTGCAATCCCTAGTACCAAAAAAAAAAAGGATAAATAATGTTCATTGACATGTTGTAAGTACTACAATCTTAAATGTAAGTATTTCTAAAAAGCAAATAGCTCACAAAAACTTCTAAAGACATGCCGGTTAAAATGATTTTTTAAACAAAGCATACTTTCATGACAAATGACAGAAAAGACCACCAAAAAAAAGTTTTTCATGTTCACAGGGGTCTTACTAATATGCCCTCAATTGACTGCTAGAAAAAGAGGGTAATGGGCATCTTTGGGATCCAGGGCAAGGTGGGAAGCCCAACTTCAAATCTGGGAATGTTGCTGCCTTTATACTGCAGCCTTGTGGCTACTTTTTATGTATTATAAGCTTACTTTTGTTACTTCCAGAACCCTTTCCTCATTAAGGCACAGATAAAAACTGGGAGCTACTCACAGGGTGGATACCAAATAGTCTGTCTGCTGGTGGGACTTGGACCTCCACCTCGCATGCATATCAGCTGAGGAAACAAGAGCGCTTATTCATCCAATTTAAAAAGCACTCTCTCATTTCATGCTAATTGTATGGTCCTTTGCATGATATACAAAAGATTGCCTAAGATGAAAGGCGTTAAAAAGAAAACTACCAGTCTAGGGGTTTGGGAGAACAGATTAACTTATTACTTTTCTAGAGAAAGTAGATGACTAATTCAAGTATTACATTTATCTTCACAGAATGACCTTTACAGATTTCATTATTATCAACATTTATCCAACTGCTTCTCTCTACCTAAAACAGTATGATTTCATTCTACTAATCTCAGTGCTCTAAAACCTTTAAAGTAGTGTCAAACAATTCATAAATTAAAGAATTTAAAATACACAAGGATTTTATTTTTTTCCCCACAACGGAAACACTTTAAGCCCCACTGGAAGAGAGGCTGATTATTAATAAATGCTTGTCTCCCAGTCTCTACAATATGTAGGTTCTGCTTTGGCTGGTATTTTTAAAAAGTCATTTTGGGTTACTGATATTATTATCAATAATAATATGTCATAATATAATAAGTGACAAATATTATTCAAGGGTCATAAATAAGACTCTAAACCATGGTAATTTATGACATCATAATTTATGGTATATGGTAACATATGAATTGGGTATCTGAAAATCTATTCATTTAGATTTATGTTATCATAAATATCAACAACTGCATAAAAGCCATCAAGAGAGAAGGTAGAAAATATAAAAACAATAGGCATAGTTGACTCATTTGGCTGCGCAACAAAATGGCATATCTACCTTCCCTAAGTCTATTGATTGCTATCAGTCAACTAAATCAAGGTCAGCAATTCCAAAGGATAACTGCTTCAACCTGGGGCTCTTGAAAAGAGCAAAAGAATAACTGTGATTTTCAGACATCCAAAAGAGTTGGCTATCCAAGAGGTTAAATCAAATATGGTGTTGATGCCTAACATTTAGTAAACATATTAAGGATTTTTTAACCTTTTAGACCAGCATTGTCCCATATAAATATAAGATTAAACAAAAGTTTAATAAGTGAAATTAATTTTAATGCCCTATTTTAACACAATATATCTGAAATATTATTGTGGCAATACGTAATTCACATAAAATATTGAGATCTTTTTTTCACACCATGTCTTTGAAACCCAGCATGTATTTTACCTCTGAATTCAGATTAGACACATTTCAAATGTTTAATAACCACATGTGGTAAGTGACAACTACATTAGGCAGTGTAGTTAAAATTTCACAAACTAAAAAAAGGCCTTGTTTTAATCACTACCTAATGTTTTCCTGTGAGTCAGCTCTCAAGCCACTAGTGAGGTTACTTGTTCTTTTGTGTTAATGAACACAGTAAGCTACAAAGTGTAAAAAAGCTATACCACTGAAAACAGGGAATGAATCTGAAAAAGGTCATGCTTAATTTTCATTAACAACAAGTACTACTTATACATATTAAACTACTTGTTTCCCCTGGCTACTTTCCTGATTCTGTCAAATTTCAGGAGTTTTAGTTTTTCTTTGAGGATCTAATTATCAACCACATCACCCAACATCCAGTGAAATATATCTTTATCGTTTGCTAACTTTTTGAATAAATGTTTCAAAGTAGTAAGTTATGTAATTCCTAAATCCAAACTGGTTTATGACTAATTTGTAAAAATTGTGGATCTTCCTCATGAAAATAGTTTGAAAAAAATGAAGAATAACTAAAAACAAATGAGTACCAAAACACACTAAATTCCAGGCTAATAAGCTCTTTGGTCCTTATGAAACTACAAAAGACAGCTTAAGGGCATGCAAACTAAACTAAGACCTGACAGGCCATTTTGAAGAGCTGACGCAAGGATGATCATTAGTAGGAAAATAAGTGCAAGTGGTACCAGTATTTAATCCTCAAATCTGAGTATTCAAAATTTGAAAGGTGTAGCATTATTTAAGTTAGTGCTAGCTCATTTTCCTCTTCTCATTTATTGTTAGAAAATTTTAATTTCAAGTTTGGGCCTTGAATTGACTTACACTTCCAGGCAATATATTAGAAACTAGGAATTTAGTGGTATTATCAATTCTACAATAAACACCTAAAAAGAACTTGAGATGTAAACAGAATACTCATCCTCATCACTTGTAATGAGATTAAAGGATATAGAAAAATGAAATATTCCCCCACTATGCTTTAATGTATAATGTGTTTATAATTTAATCTATAATTCTCATATCATCCTCAGATCTCATACTCTCTTGTATCACCACCTTTCTGCATTAGAAACTCCATAAAACACTTAATTGAGGAAAGCAGTGGTATGGTTAACTGATTCATTTGGTTAATTAATGGTTAGCCCTATGATGCCCTAAAATTTGCTGGAGTGACAATTACCTCCAGGAGACATAGTTACAGCTTTCAATCCTGGAGTTCAATTTTGGTCAAGTGTCTGGCTTGATCTTGTTATGATGAGCTTTCAAAAATATAATGCAATTTTTTTAACCACAAATCTTTGGCAAAGTAATAATCCAGGAATCTTCAGACATGGCTCACAATGTTTAACAGAGCCTTTTCCAAAACAGTTATTTGAAAAATGTTTGCTGAAAAAAATGGAGTAGTCCAATGTTTCAAATCTATACTTGGATGAGAAGCTAGAAAGTTGTAATTTATTACCCAAGCTAAACAGGTTTTATTTAGGCAATGATAAAATGCAAATGCAGTTAGTCATCAGATCATTTTGTGACAAAATTTCTTTATATTCAACTAAAAATGGCCTGCCTCTTTCCAATCTGATTCAGTGGCCCTTTTGTCTAAGTGTAGGTCCTTGCACTAATCACCATGCTTACAAACCCTTGCAGAAATCACACTTCTACAAGTCTCAAGGACCTGACGTGCTTTCAGTAATTACGTGTAACTTGTCAGACAGGGGATAAGCATCTAAACATTATTTGATATATTAAAAATTGAGAACTAAATGTTTGAGAAGCAGTAATATGTTCATGGCTTAAAGAAAATCTTCAGATGTTTATCATTTACTTATTTTGTCAACTTCTTAATTTTTGTGCAAGAAAGTCCTGTACTATGGGGGCAAAACATATACGAAGCGATTCTTGGGAATAACTGCCTAAAAATAAGAGAAAACACTTTTAATAATTTAAAAAATCATTTAAAATGTGTCTTCAGTCAGTAATAGATGTCAAAATAGTCAAAATACAGGGAGAGAAATCTAAAACACAACTGAGTGTTGAGGAAAGGTATAAGACATAATCAGTACAAAGCAACTGTGGCAAGTTTAATTGACAAGAGAGGTGAAGTCACTTTAGGATTTGGTCATTAGAATTATCATGCAGCTGGCATAACAAGAATGTTTAAAGTTAACCTGAAAAACTAACAGAAACTGTGAAAAAAATGGTGAGAACAATTCAGAGAGACAGAGTGATTTTACAAATATACTCCCATGATGCTAGCATTGAAAAATAAGGAACGTGTCCAGAGCTACAGTTTTTCAGGGCTAGCAGCAATAAACTAGCCGAGTCATTCTGTCTTTGCTCTAATGTAAGGGCCTCTGCAAAGATCAAACATTCAGCACCTATTGAGTGACTGCATGCACAATGCTAGGCACAGGGAACATAATGATGAGTCAAACTGGATCTCCACTTCACTACACTCCTAGTGCTAAGGAGGTAAGAGAGAACTTTACTCTGTCTAGGGGAGACAAAGATGTCCTCAAGGAGGAAAGATATTTAAGCAGAGGTTTAAAGTATGAAGAGGAATTTGCTAAGTGAACATGATGGGTATGGGATAAAGAAAGTTTTCCAGGCAAGGGAGAAATTGCACATACTAACTCCAGGAGACTGGAATATGCTCAAGATATGCTAAGGCACCCTGTATGGTGACACAGAACAGACTTAGATTGTTTATACAGAAGGGCTGGACCAGATCATCAAGGGCCATGTACATCAGACAAGTGACTGGATGTTATCTTACAGGTAGCTGAAGAGCCTCTGATACCATCAGTTAAAGTAGCCATATGGTCATATTTGAGGGTAAATGGACTAAATAAAGCTGAGACTGGGGATCAGGGCCATTACAGAAATTCTTTGCAATAGTTCCTGCAAAAAAGGCCTAAACTACTAAAGTTACAGTGGGGAGAGGAAAAAACAGATGAGTGAGGTAGGCAGAAGAGATAGAAACGAAGTGAGCTGGTGATCAATTAGGTTGAGAGAGTGGAGGAGGAAGAAGAAAAGGATAATCCCTTGGCTTTTGATTTGAGAAGGTATCTGTCTCCAGGCCTAGTCATTATATATTCTTTGGATGTTGGATTTTGGCTCTCTGAGACTGGCCACTGCTACTTTGTCATCTTCCTTTGTCTTATGGAATGTTCTGGGTGCTGCTGACTCTGAGAGGTGGTAATGACAGAGAGGCATTACCTATGCCTCTCAGCCTCATCTCTACAGCCTTCAACAACCACCAGCAGCAATCCCTTACAAAATGCTTAGTTTAATTCTGCACAAATCATTTAAGTCAACATACTGTTATTATGAAGCTCAGTAGTACAAGACACTATTGAAAACAGAAGTGCAGTGCAACAGTAGGTTTCCACAGGTTTATTTAGGTAGTGGAGGCAGAAAAGCAGAATAGTGCAAAGCAATGGTTTTGCAGTCAGTCAGGTGTAAACCTGACTTCATTAATGGTATTCTGACTCAATTAATGTCACTAGTTTTGTGACCTTGGGATATTAATATTCTTGAGCCTTGCTTTCTGCCCTATAAAATACGTAGATAATACTGCCTAACTTATCTGTGAAAATTAATGAGATGATTTACATAAAGTTTCCACTAAACACCATACTTAGCTTATTGGAGATTTTTTTTTAATTAAGTAAATATCCTTCTTTATCCCCCACCCTTTGCATACTTCCTGCCTCCAAATAGAATCCAACCATCACCAATGGCCGTTTCTCTCTACTTGGTCCCCTGTCCCCACCTGATGTCTACTGTTATAAAAATGATATCAGAGACTGCTTGCTATCCAATATTTATCTCCTTTCTTGTCCTTAATAGTAGGACGTTGATCTTGCTAGAAGTAGCAAAGTACTGAAATAGAAAAACATTTCCGCAGGCTCCCTTGCCACTAGAGGGTCCAGGTGACACAATAGGGCCACTAACACTCTGTTAGAGATTTTTTGGAAAGTTTCTAGACAGAGGCACTTTTATTCTCCCTTTGCTGTCTTCTTCTAGTTTCCTGGAAAGTGGAGGTGATGCAATAGCTCTCTTGCAACTATGAGAAAAGCAGACTCTTAGGACCTTGGCCTTGGCATCCCCGAGCTCCTGAACCACTTCAACCAACTTCCACCAGACTTCTCATTGCATGGGAAAAATAAAGCCTGAAATAAAGTCTGATAAATAAAATATGCCTCTCAGATCTCTGTAACTCTCAGATGAGTACAATCCCTATTTGATTTAATCAAGGAATCAACCATAATTTCCTTCCAACTTAAAAAGACACATTTACATAGTGTCTAGTATATATCAGACACAGTGTATATAGACATATGAATAAATATTACATATGGAATCATTTAATACTTACAGTAACCTGTAATTAGTATCATTTCCATTTTACAGTAAATGAAAACGAAGATCTAAGAGGCTAAGTACCTTGTCAGATGTACCATACTGGCCTCACATGGTGACGCCACGCTCCAAGTGTATCTGATGATAAAGTTCACATTCTTGCAAGTATACACTGCATGGTATTGCAGGGGCTCTATGAGTTTGCTACTGTGAAGAGCCATTATTCCCAAGATATCTCTCACTAAATTAGTTACTTTTCCTACATCCTCTATACTGATATCTGAAATCCAATTGGTAAGCCATCTAAAACGTATATCTACATCATTAAAAGAAAAAGTGTATGTAGAAGAACATGAAGTCATTGATGTGGCAGAATCATGGATGCCTGGGGTACACCTTGCCTCAAAGCAGCTGGATCAAGTTGATGACCTGGAAAGTAGACTCCTTTCACCTGCATCCTCCAATCAACAAGGACTCTGACAAAATCACATCAGGCCTGAGATCAGTGTGTGAGCCAACTGCCAGACTCCACTGAGGCACTGGAGGTGAAGGTGTCATATACACGCTTACAGTGAAAACCTATATATCATTTTATCTCATTTGATTTTTTAAAATGAAAGATGAGCAAAAGTAAAGTGCAATTGGGGATTATGTGCATTACTTATAAACTACTAAAAGAAAAAAGCACACTTTAAATGTGTGGTTAAATGTACATAAGTATTTCATAAATATATATGTGTTAACCTTTCACAAAATGAATCTGAATCAGCTAAAAAGATTCACAATAAATTTAAAAATCCTGTCAGCCAGGCGTGGTGGCGCATGCTTGTAGTCCCAGTAGTTGGGAGGCTGAGACCGGAGGATCCGGGTTTGCGGCCAGCCTCAGCTACTCAGTGAGGTCCTCCACAACTTAGTGAGACCCTGTTTCAAAATAAAGAACAAAAAATGGGGGTGGGGGTGTAGCTCGGAGGTAGAATGCCCCTGGGTTCAATCCCCAGTACCGCAAAAAAAAAAAAAAATCATGTCTAGGAAAAATAAAGAACAGGAACATCAGGTAAAAGGAAAATAAAATATGCAAATACATAGTCCTTTGGGTCCTAAATAATTACCAAAAGTCGGCTGTAAATTGAGGTCTGAGCTTAGGTATAGAATTCACAATGACTGTGAGAAAAAGAAACTACTACCACACCTCAGGAGAAACAAAACATTTTCAGTTAATACAAAAGCAATAAGAAATCAGAAGACCTAAGTGGGACTTCACACAGGGGAAATGATAGCATGTGGAGGACTGTGCCTTCATAATACCTCCATGATAAATGTCAGAGTGTATTCCACACAGCAGTTTCTCACAGTTATTCAATCAAGCTGAAAAGCAGTTCAGGAAGGGCAATCTGCATAAGACCAAGGCAATGCAGTGTAAGTTTCTGATGGGACAGCTCGAGCTAATAATAAACCCCAAAATATCTGATGGACCAATAGACTGCATGCTCTTCCAACCATTCTCCAACAAAAACCCACTTAAGTAGTAGGGTTATGCAACCCTTTGCTGACTCTTTTCAGTTAAGAAGTTCTGAGAAAATGTTCATGAGCTTGTTTTACATGAATGGTACCTCAGACCACTGTCACTGCTCATATTTATATCAACTTTCAGCCTTTTCTCCCTCTCCAAGTGGCATTAAAGGGCAGGGAAAATGTGGGTTGTTGTTATTTTAAAAACATGGATTTTAGCTTTCATATCAGGAGATTTTTGGCATATATATGCATCTTTCTATTATATAACTGGTGTTAAAGAAATTTTATATGTTCCCATCCATAATGATTCTGTAATTTAAAAGATGATGTGCAAAAGGTATAATCCTAAGAATATGATACCCCCAAAGCAGACATTAAATGGCCCTTGGATGGGTGAAATTAATCTCACTTATTGAACAGGGTAGGGAATGAACACAGAGGTCCATTAAAAACAAACAAAAACCCTGCCACACAGTAAGGAATAGGGTCTGCTAGGTCTGGAAAAAAATGTAAAACCTAAGTAAATATAGCTGAACTTAGTTAAAGTGTATTTTGTCCATGAATTTATGCTGGTGTACTCTTGTATCACAGAGAATCCTCAGTAAGGCACCTGGAATATGCAGATAATGTCAATTAGAGCAAGTACATACCTGCATGCTACCTTTGCAGTGCCTGCAAATGCAGATGAAATTTATCCTTCAAGAAGGACTCTGATTGTTGATGCCATCACAAATCTGGGTGCACTTTAACTTAAACTGTCTATACAGTTTAAAGAAGTTACGACTGTAATATGAACCAAAGCAGGATAATATGAAGACCATTTGCTACTAATTAAAAAACAGGGGATTAGAAAAAAAGATGGCTGTGGGAAATAGGGGAACAGTTGTTCTCCCAACATGGACCTCTCACCCTGCTGATTTTGTGGTTTTTAAATCTACAAAAGTGAAAACTAGAAATAATAACAAAAAGGTGACTACACAAACATAAACAGACTATTCTATAAGGTTTTTAAAATAATAATTTCTAAAGTGGAGACAGAAAACTATTCAGTAAGCAAAAAGCTAGTATTTTCACATTTTGATTCCTCCTTCTAAACATATATATTTAACACATATCCTGGATCTAATGTAGCTCCACACAACGCAGCGACAAGGTTCCAGTTATTTGTTTCCAATTACAATCAGTTACAATCGATCAATCAATCAACGGATGAGGTAGGTAAAGTTATATAACTTAAAGATTGCTCAGTTAAATAAATATCATGGTGGTCATTTTAAACTATGTAGCTTCATCAAGCAGAGCTACAAAAGCAGCAGGTTAGCAAGTTTCTGGCAGGGAATAATTGGTGCTGAGCAACAGACTGTGTACATGAGCAGAAACATTGCGTAAAACTCACATTACTGCCTTACCCACACCATATGTGCATTTTGGATGGAAACAGGGGCAGCTCTCATACACCTCAAATGGTGTGGCCTACTGGCTAGGATGAATGAACATTATGTTTCAGTGTGCTAGTTAACCCCAGTGGAAGCCAGAAGAAAGCACCAGAATTATGACCTTTCAATTACAATTTTTTCCCCAGCAAATGTGAAATTAGGAAACAGATGTAGTGGTAACAAAAATGTACACATTTGAAGTTATGGAAAAGACCTTTATAAACCTGATAAGCAGGCCTTAGGTTAATTTATCTCAGCAGTGTTTTGGGCAAATAATCTATGCTATCTGATGTTCAAATATAAAAGTTAAGAGTCTAGAGACTTAATAATGACTGAGTGTTTTTAATTATTCTTGACCAGTGGTTGAATTTATCATTTCCCAATATAGACTTTGTTGGTGAGAGCAAAGATCCTTGAAGTGATTTTTGCAGTCTTACAATCTGCCTATAAGGACTATTGGATTATTCTTTCTTAATAAGCAAAAAGCTTGATTAATCGATGCTTAAAATCTCATCGTGGAGCAGCTACCTATCTCTCTAGTCCCTCACTCAATCAAAGTTAGTGTAATGACTGACATTTGGAGACTGGGGTATTGCTCAGTGGCAGAGCACTTGCCTAGCATGTATGAGGTCCCCAGCACCACAAAAAAAGCTTGGCATTTGGTGGCAAAACTTCAACTCACTTTCCAAAGAGATAAACAGCCTTGACATCCAGGGAGTGAGAAATCCCAGACACAGTATCAAACCCACCTACTTCATAGACTAAGAATTGAAGTTAAAGAGAAACTTAGGAACGTGCCCTAAATTATATATTTAATGAGTAGAGGAGTCCAGCAAAAGTGTATTATTTATTATATGATCCCAGCAATTCAGATGAAAGTTGGAGAAATGTATTCTACAGAATCTTCTTCCCAATAGGTATCTTTTTTTTTCTAACTTTTTATGTTCATTTATTGGTGCATTGTAAATTGTAATTATACATTTTGATATATGTCAGGGTATGAACATCATACATGCACACATTGCACATTTAGCCCTCCCTCCAATCCCACCCTATTCCC